>PPHD01005289.1:2742-26662 GCA_002909625.1 Bambusicola thoracicus | reverse complement strand
GCAGAAGATTATTTTCATTACCAATCTGGGGTCTAACCTGATTATCATTGCCTGTAATTTGGATCCTAAGCTGGGAGGCCCATGTTGTCTGTAGCATTTTCAGGGCATTGGGTCTGCTGTCTCTAGGTCTTTCATTCAGGTCCCACAGAGCTTCATAGAGTCTCTTTGTCCACCCCTGCAGGGACTGAGAGGTTGTCTTCAAGGCAGCCTTAAGAATACCATGATAACGTTCAATAAGGCCTGCCCCTATTGGATTATATGGCAGATGGAATCACAATTTAATGTTGTTTTTCTTCTGCCTAGCTTTGTATCATCGCACCAGTAAAATGAGTCCCATGGTCACTCTCAATGAGAGGTGTCTCGATTGAGGTATCCTGTAGGCAGACATCAGTTTAGTAAGTGTGCCCTGATGGTATATGCCTGGTTCGATTTCAGTACTAGTTATTATCAATTGAAATATTACAAACCTGCATTACTGGAAAATGATTTATTTTTTTTTTCCCCTGTCAATATACTGAGTTCTTGCTC
The DNA here is from genome assembly GCA_002909625.1 of Bambusicola thoracicus. Lineage (NCBI taxonomy): Eukaryota > Metazoa > Chordata > Aves > Galliformes > Phasianidae > Bambusicola > Bambusicola thoracicus. The sequence continues at coordinate 26,134 of PPHD01005289.1, read as the reverse complement.
TAATTTTTCAGTGCAGTCTCACAATAACTGGTTTTCATTTTCTAAGGTATTGGCCTGCATTTTGCCCTGGTTTAAAGCATTTAACAGTGGCTGTGCCACTGCAGAGGCAGCAAACTACCATTCTTTTGTAACCAGTATATCTTTGCTTAGCCCATGGAAATAGTCCACCATACAAAATAGGGAGATACTGTATAGAGGACCCCCATTTTTCAATTATGGTTGTCAATTCATAATGAGGGGATCACAGAAATCCTGGGATCTGTCCCAGGATCATCTTGTCTGGAGGGGGGGGAGGTGGGGGGGGTAATGTTCTCTCCTCTGACCCATGTGTAAGTATTCCAAAGAAAAGATATTACATATATATTTTTAGTATATTTGGCCTTCCTGGCTTGCCAAATGTATAATCAACAAATATATAGAGCGTTGTGGTTAGGCTGGTATCCACAGATCGTAGAAAGATTATCACGTCAGAAAGTGATAATTGAAAATCAATGAAAATACTCACCCGTGTCCTAGGCTTGCAGGAAAAACTCCAAGATGAGCGATCTCCAGAAAGAGATCCTTCCTCAGTGGCAGTCAGCCCTTAAATGGGGTCTAGGAGAGGTGTCAGGCTCCCCCCTTCCCAATCACACTGGCCTTCACCAGTGTTCCCGCGGCTGACTCAGTGCTTGCCTCAGGTGATCAATCAGAGGTTCAGGCCATGATTCAACAGTTCCCATACAGATACTGAAAAGGAATAAAGAAAATGACTTTTCAACATATAAGGCTCCTACTCTCCAGCTAGAGAGAAACACTTAAATCCTTAGTGCAAGCAGAAAAAAAAGAACAAGGAATACATTGTGAGAAGAAACTTAACAGTTTTATGCCATTGCACAAAAAGTGGGGAAATTGAACCTGTTGGTTCTACAAAGAGGGTTTCTGTACCAACAGAGAAAGCTAAAGATTGCGTAATTCCTAAGACTGTGTAGTTCTAAACTTATGTGACTGCTTTCCACACTTTGTTAGCTTCAGGAGTGGCTGTGAACATGTTGTTCTGTCCTTTAAACATAAATGAAATATAGATGGACAGTGTGTTTCAAAGCATGGCAGGCAAAAGAGAGTGAATCCTGAGAAGAATTTGGCTGACCTAACATCAAATAACCAACCTTACAGTTTTGGCCCTTCCTTGATGGGTGGTTTGTGCTTATCACAGCATGCTTCAAAAGAGTTACTAGGAAGAATAATAAATTGGCTAGACTAAGTTAAAGGTCAGCTCTGCGATGCATCCAAGTGTTCCTTACCATTATTTGTCTACATGGGCAGCAGGGTGACTCGCACTGTTACATCCTTCCAATCTGCATAATTCTTTCTCACAGAAAGCAGAACATACAGAATAGGGAAGAAAAAGATGGTAGTCTTCATGACAATGTAGTTCCACCCAGTGCTGTGAGACTAGAAAAATTAAAAGGTTTTTTTTCTTCCTCTGTAATAGCAGGCAAGATTAAGTTGGCTTTTATAATACAGAAGAGAGCCAAACAGCTAGAAGATTAAGAGATTTGCAGATGGGCATAGACAAGATTAAACATCTGTAGAAGATAAATAAGAAGGGAAGACAAACTAAAGTGGGGAGGAAGGCTACATGCTCTTCCTCTTACTGTCTTTTAATGAATCATAGAAGTTCCATTCAGTGAGGAGAGGCAAGTCTGAGTGCAGTCATGACAGGGAAAGCAACAAGTCTAACACTGTCACAGACATTTATTAACCTTGAAAGACTTCTTGGTGCAAATAATGGATGTGAAAACAAACAAGTCTTTCTGGGTTCCAAAACACTATTAATTAAGAAAGTATAAAGAATCTCAATGTAAACACAAAGACATCACCAAATATATTTATGTTTTGGTGAGCTGAAATGTATTTAGTTGCATTTAATTTTCCCCCATTGTTCCAAAGATGGATGTACCAACAATAAAGAAAATGGAATTGTCTTTGCAGACCGATGATAAAAAGCAGGTCAATCTAATTTTCAGCAGCAACTCTCAAATCTTCTTTGCACATTGCTGTAAAAGATCAGACTAATAGGTATGCTAGCTCTAACACAATTTACTCTGCTGTTGATTTTATGTTTTTCTCAGTATGCTGTTGTATACAGAAGACTATATCTGATATTTTTAATGTTTTTTTCTCTTTGAAAAACTAGACTGACATGCTTAAAGGATCTAGCCAGAAAAAAAAGGGCACGATAATAGCAATTAAGACTCTATTGATAATCTATTTTCAGTTACTACTACCAGGAATATCAAGGCACCTACACAGTAAACAAACAACTCCAAGACTGAGACATATGAATACTCTAGATACCACTGTAAACAGGATGTAGAACTACAGTGAACTAGATGTAGCCCTGTCCTATAATACAAATGGAAACAATATGATTTTGTTACTGAATATTTGAAATAGTATGACTACATAATTGCTTGGAACAAATATTAACTTAGTTGATCCTCTTATAACTCTTTAGTCTTTAGTAAGTCATATATTCCCTGTCATTTGACATTTATAGAGACACTGAACAATGAATGACACTGACATAATTCAAAATATTTCTCTGATGCTTGCCAAATTATTGATGGCTGTCAACTCAATGTTTATTTGAAAGAAGAATTTTGACACCACAGATTTAAACTCAAAATCAGATGAGGTCTGAAAACTGTGTCAACGAAACATAAGTAGTAAAAAAACAAAACAAGTCAAATGTAATTGTTTTAGAGGTGGTCAGGACCACAGCCTGAACAAGGACTGCATGAGACACAACAATTTAGGATTTAAAAGGAAATGAGTATTTGCTGGATTGTTTGCATTGCTCTGAGAGATGGTGATTTTTACACGTTCCTTAATTTGATTCTTTTGAGATCGTGTCAGAATATGCTTACAATGCTAATAAAATACAGTCTCAAGTTTTCCTTAGAAGAAATGGTACTCATTTTACAGGGCAACCTGAGATGGTTCTCTCTTTTTTCTCAAGTGCATGTTTATATGGAACAGTTAACAAAATTAATTTTGCAATAAATCTTCAGTTTCCTACAAATACCTGACTGAGAACCTGTATACAGAGTAGATGCAGTAAACTAATGAAGGATGTAATGTTAAGACAGTTTATTTTAACTGGTGCAAGTTTGTCTGTAAACATTTATTAGTTTTGTTGCATCTCTCTTTAGAAAAATGCTAACAAACTTCTCTTGCATCCCAGAAAGAAACAGCATCACACCAAGTACTTACTCACTGTGTACTAACACAGAAGACCCAGATACAAACAGACTGCTCCTTCTGGCTGGTTTCTGGCAGCTCACAAAACACAGAACATACTGAGATTCACCACAACTCTCACAAACTACTTAAAAGTTGAGCATTTAACCCTAATGTTTAAATATCTGAGTTTATTTTATTTTAGTTTATTTTGGTGCTCACTAAGGCACCTAGCTTCTCTCCTGGTGCCTTGAGTTAAGCGAGGCCCTGAGGCTCCCCTGTACAGCACATGAGGAACTAGATAAGCCAGAAAGATGTAATTAATTACAGCTACCTCTAAAAACAGTTCCTGGTGGTTAGAACAAAAGTCCCAGATTTCCCCCCACACACATTCCAAGGGCTGTGGGGACAGTTCATTTGGAGATGGTACTGCAGAGCTCTTGCCTAGATGTTGCCATCTGAAATGCAGTGGTAAAGCTTCAGCTGGTCCTCCCCTATCACAAAAGTGAGGGAACCATCTTAGAACTCCCCAGTCAGTGTTGGATGTTATTTAACGATGAACATCTACTTTCTCTTCTAAATATTACCCTGATATCCTTAGATATGCAGTTTATAAAGTCACAAATTTTAGGAAGTGACAACTAGTAGGAAAATTAACAGCCTTTTCCAAACTTAGGCATTTAGTGGGCAGGTAATGCCTAAAATTACTGAATGTGGCAGAACAGAGGCCTACCCACCTGCCTCTTGTTCAGAGCCCTTCAGATCTCAAGTGAAAAAAAATCAAGACTTACAAGTCAGTCAAATGTATTCATAAACAAGCATTTTGTTTCATATTTTAAAAGATACACAGGTTCTGCATATGCAAAGCGATGCCCTGCCCTTTCATTAGAGTCACAGAAGTGTAAACCTGGGTGTTCTCACAAGCACCAGATGCAGGGTCAGGTGTGCATATCCTGAGATGCATAGTATGTGGGTGAAGCGAGATTGGGCTTGTGCTAATACTTCTTTCTATTAACTGACCCTCCATCATCTCTGAGTTTCCACATGAAAAAAAAAAAACAACAGCAAGATCAGTGAAAAAAGTTCATTCTACAATAAAAGCTGTAAAAGTCCAGGAAAGTCTAGTATTCCAGCATGTTTTGGAGATCTCCTTTCTCTTCTCAAAGATGAGAAATGTTTAGAGACAGATTTCTCCAATTCTGATCATGAAAGAGGATCTAGAAAAATGAAAAAGTCACCTGTTTCTGTGATGAGTTACAAACATCTGTTCCAACTATCTAATGGATTTGATAAACAGTGACATCCATGTGAGCAACAGCTTCCAGTAACTCCTCCATTATTCAGGTGTATTTTTACTTGAACTTGCAGGTTGGGTATACTTAAATTAGTATTTTCAGTCAGTAAGGTAGCACATGCTCCCAATCACCCCCACTCACCATGGTTTGTTTTCTTGCCAGTTGAGGCTGGACCTGAAGGCATGCTCTAGAACAACATCTGATCGGTAGCTGAAATGGGTCAGAATTCAGCCCATGAGGCCAAAATGCAGATAAATCAGAATAAAGTTCCTTGATTTAGCAGAATCATTGAGTTTCTAGAAACAGATACTCCACTCTTTCATCCCACTAGACCCACATCAGTTGACATTGTAGGCATCACCTATAGGTTCTCAAGGAACTAATATTCTTCAAAACAAACTCACTTTCATTCGGCAAATATTTTATTGAAGAAATTAAAATAACCACTCTGCAGGCAAGTATTAAGTAGCATTTATGTGGTAGATAAAATTTGAGTCAAAGTATTTTATCTCCTTAATTTCTCTTTGAAGGTGGTTAAGCTATTTAAACTCATATCTCTGTTTCTCTATAGTCACGCTGTACTGCACTATAGCATATAAATGGTAAGTCTGGATTTAATTCACAGTCAAACTAAGCAAAAGATAAGCAGATATTGTTTAAAGTGATTTACCTCTTTTGCCACTGATCTCAGACACTGGATAAAAAGTCAAAGTTGTTATCCAGGATGGACTACATAAGGATTTGTAGTTTCACTTGAGAGGAAGCACACAAAACTGGCCTTATGTCTCTGTCATCCTCCACTGCCTGTGGAACAACTCATTATAGAAGGAGCCTCATGGCAGCATGGCTTCCCATCATATTGTCATGGCCTCTGTATTCATCTTCATCGTGAAAAGAATCTCTATACAAAGATTAATAAACATATTTGTTACTACATAGAAGGAATTTGCTTATCAGGTTAATTTGGTGCATGAAGGAATCACTTCCTGAAAGATTTCAGGCAAAATTAAATCATATCACAGGTTTACAGAGAAAGAAAGCGTAATAAAGACAGCTTAAGCTCAGCAGCAACAGATCAGTATATTGCTGCTCTAATACTTTTTAAATGGAAGATATTTGTGGCATAGTAACAATCCCGATGGGGCAACTGGCCTTAGTGTGCCCAAAAGCCATCATATCCCTATGCTTAACCTTTATGACATACACTGTTGTAAGTGCTGGGTAACTTCTGGAGAGCAATGCGAATCTTGACCCAGCCTAAAGCATTTGAATTCAAGAAGCTTGTTTCTCCAACGGAATACTTTGAAAGTTATCATAACATTGATTTTTTGAGTCATACAACAGCTACATACAACTGCTTGTCTTCATCACAGAAATTTCTAAAAAGCTCCAGAGAAAAATGCCTATTATTTGTAGTCATGGAAAAGTTCAGCTCCATGCTACACCTTGTTTATGCTTCCTCCCCACCCCGACACATATTTAAACAAAGTGTTCCCAAATGAAAAACAAGCATCCTAAAGAAAACCACTTAAAATGAATTCATCTCCAAGCATCCTAAAGAAAACCACTTAAAATGAATTCATCTCCTAAACTACCCAAGCCTTGTCTTCAGTGAAATTCTGTCTTGTGCCATATTAAATTTCTGATTGAATTCCATAAGTTCATCTTGTTAAGCAGCTGGAGAAAAGTTTTTCCACACTTCCAACATTCACAATACCTTTCTTCTATCTAGACTATGATGTCAAATAAGACATTGTTTTATTTTCTTTGGTAAGAGACTTCACTTTTCTTTTCTATATGGCACAAAAAAAAAAAAAAAATCCAATTCTGACAGGAGAGCTTAAAAGAAGAAAACATAGAGAAGAAAAGTTATAATGTTTTGATGCAACTGACAATTTTTTTTTTATTTTTTATTTTTTTTTCTAAGAAGGGGCTGGGTTCAAGATGACTAAGAGGTATAAACAGAGTTCGGTAGCGTTAATTAATTCTGAAAAAATATAACTTATTCACTTTCTGCTGTGTTTTATAACTGAGCATCAAATCCTTCCTGTCTTTCCACTCTTCCTCTCCATACACACATAAAAGATAGATAGACTAGTATGGTCTTGTTATTAGAAAAAGTGAAAAGAATTGGTGATAATTGAAATTGCATTCATTAGTCCTAGCTTTGAAAGTATCTTTAAATCTGATAGAGTTTATAAACCTACTTTTGAGCTCCCAACCTTGCCCAGTGACTCCTGCTACTGTGGTACACAGAAAGAAAAACTGATTTTGCCACAAACAAGATTTGTCTTGTTGATGTTTGATAATGTGACGAGTAACACGAGAAAAGGATTCATGGAGAGAGACAAAATCTGAAGACTTTCTTAAAGCAATTGAAATATGAAATAAGTACACTGTGATCTGGAAATAAAGAGATTCAGAGTGAAATTCAGCAATGTAGGACCAAAATACACTGTTGTCATCCTAAAATGATTGTTGCAAGGAATGAAAAAAACTGTATCATCTATTTGTCAGTAGCTATGAAAGGTCATTAGTCATACACTCAAGCTTGAAATAGTATTCCATATATGCCTCAGTATCCCCACAAGCCTAAGTGGAACAGTTTTGTACGGCTACATAATCAGTGAGTTTGACATATAGTGGATCTCAGAGTAGGCTTATGAAATATGCAAAGAAGTATGATGCAACTCCTTAATGTACCCATTTTTGAGATTGAATGAGTTTTAATTAAAATATATATGGAGTTAGTAACGAGGAAATATCTACAGAAGTGGAGACTAGATTGTTCCATTTAAGTTTGCAAAATAAAAGCAAAGTGGTCTGTGTAGACAGGCTACCAGATGTACTTCTCTTAACACCAGGGAAAAAAATAATTACTGAAGTTACATAAGAATTTTGCAAACACCAGAAAAAAATTAAAGCCAGAAGGTGCTCTGAATAACTCAACACTGGAAATTAGAAGAAGGCTCCTTATCATTAAAGCAGCAAAAGTAAAGAACAGCCCTCCAATCAGAGTTGTATCAGGCAAATAAAGTTACCCTTAATTAGTTTCATGACAAAGTGGCCAAGATAAAAGGAATTACAAAACCTTGTTGCTTGCAATAGCCCAGATCCAGTCCCCTGCTCCTACTACAGTTCCTTTGGGGGGGAGGGGGGTATTATCAAGTATCAGAAGACTTAGAAGTGTCATTATCATATCCACAATCAAGCATCACCCAAGAGAATCAGACTTACTATCAAATCTACCTGCACTAGTACATACCTCCCCATATCTGATTGCCTGACTCAGAATCTACAGAATAAAACAAACATGGAAGCCTTGAACCCAGTCTGTTTGTTTTCAGAGCAGTTATCACTGTTGGCAATTCCAACAGAGAAGGAATGACTCTGAGTGAACCAGTATTAACACAAACAAAAGGGAATGCTTACAGCTAGAACAAGAAACACTACAGTGCATAAGTTGCATATCCATGTCACAGCCATACTACAAGAGCCTGAATATGTATCAATTTTTTCCTTTTTCCCACCCCTCCATATCATCCATCTGTACTTATAACATTAGGAAATATATCTGGCCGTTGTTAATGACAGAATTCTTCAGAGAGCATCATGGTTGGGATCTTTCAAACATTGCAGCTTCACTGAAGCCAAAACTACTGGTTTGAAATACAGTATCAGTGAAGTTTGGGATCCTGGACCACACAACTCCTCCTTCACTAAAAAATGAATCATCTAGTTTTCTACAGAGAAATGAATTTACAAAAAAATATATATTATTTGCTTTGTGTAAGAACTTGCAATCTTATTACAGTATGGTTAAAAATACTTTTTAAAAATATTTAAATCTCTTCAGCAGTTTTTAAATCAAATTCTCTGGTCAGGTATGTGACAAAAATCAGACTCACTTTCCATTAACATGTGCAGTGCACAAAGTTTTAAATGTGATGGTATTTCAGACTTTAAAAAAATAACTACCTAACATGCTGTTTTGTGTGGATACAGGCTGCAAGCAATGTTAATAACAGATTTGTACTGATATCAATCCAAACCACAAATTTCAAGAGACAAAGCAAAGCAAAACAGAACACCAAAACTCAAACATCAGTGTCTGAGCTGAATCCAGAGAAACAATTCACATAACTGCACCCATGAGCTGTAATTACAATACAGTACAATCTAAATTACTGGCCCCTGCTCTCATAACAGCCTACTGCTTTTAATCAACTGCTCTATGTAAAACAGCTTGGGACTCTTAAGCCAATGGAATTCCTTGCATTGTGGTACAGTTCAACTAGGGTGAAAAAAAGCATCTATCTCAGAATAGCAAATCATACAGCTTTTGGGAGCAACTAATGCAAAGTGGAGTGCTTGAGTTGGAACTGCTCCAGGCTCACAGAGATCTGACACTAGGTTGGACTCTCTGGTCTAACCCCTTGGCTATAAAAAGGAGGGTTATCATCAGTCACATGATACATGAAAATAGTGGCAAGAGACAAGGCTAAAAACAGGGATAGATTTGGGCTATTGGGGCATGCTTGTGCCTGCAAGGGCCTTAAAGTCAAAAGTGTTGTGCAATGGACTTGAGGCACTGAGCAAGTTTCTAAAAATAACAGTCAGGGATTTAAATAGAAGTTATGTGCTTGGTTCTACTTCATATCTGCTCGCCTATTAATGTGCTTTACTATCAAACTCTCCAAGGTGTTGTGTGGTACTCAAAAATTTGCAGCACTCTGGATTTGATTTAGGTCTTTGTTAGCTGACATATTCCAGTGTGGTCTTTTTCAAAGTTGGCAAGATAAATGTTTGAGAAGTTTGGGGTAACAGAACTCTGTTTAACATTGTTGTTAAATTTGTTTATAGGCCATAGGAAGCAAAGTATTCAGGGAAATTTGTGGTGAATGATACTCCCTGAATGATGGCACACACTGAACGCTTACTGAACAGCACATAACCATAATGAACTGCCATGTTCACAGCTATGACAATGTGTGATGTCAAATGAAATGGTGGATTCCTAATTTCTCAAGATGAAGTCTTTCAGTCTCTTTATCTCATCTAGCTCTCCATGTCATTACAGAGAATAAAAATAGAGCTTTTTTCTTCTTTTTTCTTTCTTTCTTTTTTTTTCTTTCTTTTTTTTCTTTCTTTTTTTTTTTTTTCTGGCAAACAGATTCTAATTGCTTGCAAACAAGGAGAAAAATCAAATTCAATGAAATATTAGATTAATGGTCACCAGGCAGGTGTTATACGTTCCCACCAATAAGAAAATTCTTGCATTACCAAATGGTGTATTTTTTCTAAACTGTTTCTGTTCGCAGTGAAGCAACAATAAAAGCCTCTGCCTATAGAGCTCACAACTGCCTAGAATCTTGCTGTGCAACTTATCACACACAGTCAATTTCTAAGATACTGTCTAAGACTCGAAAACAACTCTACCACTAAAACAGTCCAGGTAATTTATAGCAAGTTCTTCCCATAATGTGGGAACTGTGATTCTAAAAAGACAGCATAGGTTATTAGCTTGCTATTAGCTGCATGAGATCACAATAAACACAAACTCCTTACCGATCTTTTTGAGTGAAGTTTGAATTTACTCATTCCTTGTTTGAGGATGGCACTACTGTTTTCTTTTTTTAAGTATATGAACCACTGTCAAGTATTTGGACTCAGACTGGCTGGGGTGAGTATTTTCTCCATTTAGGTCTTCATATAGGAGACCAGGTGTACTACCAGTACACTTTCTGTCCAAATAATATTTAAAATAATTTACTGTAAAGCACACAAATATCTACTAAATACTAGCAAAAGTGAAATTTATTCAGGTCAACTCACATCTTCATTTTTTGGGGCGAAAGACCTGTGTTTAAGTCATCTCTGGAAAGACTCATCGACTGAAAAGATGACTGTACGCACATCTTTATCCTATGGCTTCATTCTTGTTACCACACAAAACTACTGAATATCTCCAAAACAGATTTAAAGAAGCAAGTTCTGAAACAAAAGAGCCCTGGAAGGCCAAGTTCACTTCCCTCTGATAGAAGATTTGTCTCCAAGACTTACTATGCAAAATACTCACTATCTCTTTTCATCTATGCAGTAAGGAGACAGCTTGTCATGGTTAAGATTTTTGGTTATCAGTATTCCACATCATAAAATCATGCAGTGCACTGGGTGTTTAAAGTGTTAATGCTCCAGTTCCAGGTACCTGCCCCAGAAGAGGAGAACTACATATCCCAGAGGACTTTGCATTCAGAGAGGAGATAAAGCCCCTGGCAAGGTCATGAGACTAGGCTCTTCTCCCTGCTGCTCGACCTGACTGCACGTCTTGCCTCAGCATTAGTGTAAGGCCTTCAGTTTTTGGACATTCCCTCTCATTATATTTGATTTATTAGCTGCGATTCTAATTATGTTGTATTATATTGTATTATAGTGTGTTATCTTGCATTCCGATATCTTATTTAGTAAATTAGTTTGTTTCTCCTCAGATTGTTGCTGCTGTTTTGTTTTGGGGCCCATCTCTTTATCCTTTTTCCCTTCCCCTTTTCTGGGATCCGTGGGTCCCTCCACCCTGCTAGTCACAGAACCAGGCCAAACCAGCCAGTGAACCATTGATACTGCTTGTCCACTGTTCTCTCCAGTTTGACTTTATAGCTGAACCATACAGAGAAAAGAGTAGTGGCGTTCTTGTTCAGGTTAATCGGACATTCTGGATGTTGTGCTCAGAGATTTGGATGTGGTGCTCAGAGATATGATTTAGCAGAGGGTTGTTAGAGTTAGGGTACTATGGTTAGGCTGCGGTTGGACTTGATGATCTTTGAGGTCCTTTCCAACCTGAGTAATTCTATGATTCGATGACTTTTTCTGGGGGGGTATAATTTAAATAAGCTTATTACTTTTGCTAGTAGGTAAAAAGATGCAGAACTACAAGATTAAAGGCTTATTTCATTTTTCCCCCCATATATTTATATTTTTCTATTTTTCAACTATAGGTGGCTGATATAAAAACCCATCCATGTTCATCACTCCAGACTTTCATTAAAGGCTAATGAGTGCCAGACTTCCTTCCAGTCTTTAGTAGATTAGCTTATACTCATCCTCTGTAATAACTTCTGTGAATAAATTAGGAGAGGGCAAAATTAATCTACAGCAGCCTGTTAACACTTCCTTGGCAAATGTGGGGTTTGTATTCTTCATCACATTCTTCACTTGAGCTTCATGACTTCATTATGTTGCTACCAAACTTTCCCAACATTATAGTCAACCTAGGTACTGCAGGTACCAAGTCAACCAGGTACTGCATACCTATACTGTTAGGCCTCTTTGCAGTTGTAGCTCTCTCTGTAAGCCCCCACTTCTATTCCATTCAAAATAAAATAAATATACTTTAAAAGCTGCTTCCTAGATCAGATGATTGTTTCCCATCAAAAGCAGTCACTGTTGTCTTCAATGGACTCTGTAAAGGTAGATGACAGTGGATATAGCTGCTTTGAGCCAGCTTCTGATCACCTAATAAAGGCAGAGTTCACAATCCAGTAATAAAGAAGGAATGACTTACACCTTTCCAAGTATCAGGGCTCACCAAACATTCCAAAGGAGACAGTCTCCAGGTAGAGATGCTTCCCTTCTGGCTGCCAGACCTTAAATAAGATTAGAGAGGGGCAGACCCAGAGTTCACCCTTTTTGGCCACATATGTGAATTGTTCCCAGGGCTATGCCCCTTCACCAGGTGCTCAGTCCCTGCTTCAGGACATGACCTAATGGTTCCCAGATTCTTATCAAGATCTGTGAACAGCCACCTGCTTACTAGAAAACATGTTTCTAACATGTATAATATGACAGATTTTAAAATTTGAATTATTATGAGTTTACTTTGAAAATAAAGGAAAAGAATTCCAGATGTTTCTTCCACCTTATTTGCTTAACTCTGGCAGCCTAGCATCAAAATAACAATGGGGACACTTAAAAATGCTATGGTTCATCTTCGTTACTTAAGTACAAGCAGGCACCTCTTTTTCTGCAATGCACACTGTTACATATCCTTAAATACAGATATGAGTATGTGCATCACTGACAAATTTTGTTATGTATAATTCTTTGATTCCCTGACAGAGAAACATCACAGATAGATATAGAGCCTGATCATCAAACACTGTATACGTACTGTGTATGCAAGCAACAGAAGAAGTGCTAGACATATTCCCATTAACCCATTTCCAAGTCTTGTCCTCTGGAAATATCATCATTGTAATTCTGCCAAGATACAATAATCCCAGGCAGAAGGAGAGCAACCTCTTCCATCCCATAGCAAGCAGTCACTATCTACATTTGATTAGTAACTAGAAGCGTAAACCAAGTTTCATATGATCCTTATACAAAGGCACAAACAACATCAATCTTAGATGAAAGGGTTGACAGCCACTACTAGGGTGCTGGACTTAGGCTTACCAATCAGTGCTCCTTGTTGACTGGTGGGGTCCCAGAAGACTGGAGGCTTGCCATGACTCATCCACGAAGGGTTGTAAGGAGGATCTGGGGAACTACAGGCCTGTTAGCCTGACGTCGGTGCCAGGGAAGGTTATAGAGCAGATTGTCTTGAAGGAGATCACGCAGCATGTGCGGGACAACTGGGGGAATCAGGCCTAGCCAGCATGGTTAGGTCCTGGTTGACTAGCCTGATCTTCTTCTATGATCTAGTGACTCATCTGGTGCGCGAGGGAAAGGCTGTTGATGTAGTCTACGTAGACTTCAGCAAAGCCTTTGGCACTGTCTCCCACAGTATTCTCCCGCAGAAGCTAGCAGCCCGTGGCTTGGACAGATACACTTTTGGTTGGGTAAGGAACTGGCTGGAGGGCCGGGCCTAGAGAGTGGTGGTGAATGGAGTTAAATCCAGCTGGTGACTGGTCACGAGCGGTGTTACCCAGGGATTGGTGCCGGGATCTGTCCTGTTTAGTATCTTTATTGATAACCTGGATGAGGGCATTGAGTGCACCCTCAGTAAGTTTGCAGATGACACTAATTCGGCTGGAAGCGTTGACCTGCCTGGAGGTAGCAGGACCCTACAGAGGGATCTAGACAGGCAGGATGGCTAGGCTGAAGCCAGCGGGATGAGGTTCAACAAGACCAAATGCCAGATCCTGCACTTTGGCCACAGCAACCGCAAGCAATGCTACAGGCTTGGGGCAGAGTGACTGGAAGACTGCGTGGAAGAAATGGACCTGGGGTTTTTGATTGATGGCTCAGCTGAACATGAGCCAGCAGTGTGCCCAGGTGCCCAAGAAGGCCAATGACATCCTAGCTTGTATCAGAAACAGTGTTGCCAACAGGAACAGAGAAGTAATTGTACCCCTGTACTCAGCGCTGGTGAGGCTGTGCCTTGAGTACTGTGTGCAGTTTGGGGCCCCTCACTGCAAGAAAGACTTTGCAACCTTGGTGCATGTTCAGAGAAAGGCAACAAAGCTGATGAGGGATCTGGGACACAGGCCTTATGAAGAGCAGCTGAAGGAGCTGGGATTGTTTAGTCTAGAGAAGAAGAGGCTCAAGGAAGACCTTATTGCTCTCTATAACTACCCAGAGGGAGGTTGTAGTGAGCAGGGGGTCAGCCTCTTCTTTTGTGAACCTAGTGATAGGACTAGAGGGAATGGCTTCAAGCTGCACCAGGGGAGGTTCAGGCTGGACGTTAGGAAATACTACTTCTCTGAAGGAGTGGCCAGGCACTGAAACGGGCTGCCCAGGGAGGTGGTGGAGTCATGACCCTGGAAATGTTCAAGGAACATTTGGACATTGTGTTGAGGGACATGGTTTAGTGAGAAGTATTGGTGATGGTTGGACAGGGTGATCCTGGGGGTCTTTTCCAACCTTGGTGATTCTATGATTCTATCTTTGACCCAGTGTCTCACACTGTACTTCAAACAATGCTCTGGAGTGGAACAGTGCAACCAACAGTACATGTAAAACAGCCAGGTTTATATCCTGGCTTCAGAAGAGGCTGGCCTGGCAAGGCATTTAAGTAAAAAATAACTGTTAGGGAAAATAATATGATAACAGAAGCTACTGACAGAGCAATACAACATATCTAATTATTGTGAGAATCTTTCTTCAGTTCTCAACAGTAGTTTTCACTTATATAGCTTGTCAGAATAGCTACCATCATTGCTCTTAGCTGGTAAGAACTACAGATATTTTAAATTTCCCAAATGGCACTTGAACTTCTTTGAGACAGTTTTACAGTGACATACCCATTGCATTGCACTGTCAAAAATCAGAGCAATATCTGACTCCAAGTTCTTCCCCTCCCCCCCTTTGCTGAAACTGCATGTATTTAAATGCAGCATGCTATTGTTAAGGTAGGAAATTTTAAAATTTAGTCTTAGTAAGGAGACCAACAAAGGAAATTTGTTTTAACACGTATTATTTAAATCGCTTTACTGTATATTCTTTATTGTCTACTACTCTCACTTTGAGTTCCTTTTATGGTAAGGTGAAAGTTATGAAATAATGGAGAACTGTAAAACAGTAGATGTAGGTGCAAATTATGGGTGCTCTGCAGTGTTTTAATAAAGAATATTTTTTTACCAATTGAGTTCTGTTAATGAGGCAGTACCCTTCAAAGAGATTATAAATATTTTCCTTACATACCCCAATGAATCATACGATGGAACTTTTTATAGATAAGCATGAGTCACACTTCACACAAGTGTGATTTTTTTTCCTGATGTGTCAGTGGTTTGTTTGATATGTTCATCTCCTAATATAAAGCTACATGAATTTACACCTATACAGTTATAAGTCAACACGAAATCCTAGAGCCATAAAATAAGAAACATGAGATGTTGAGATTTGCATGGATGTTAGCAAGTTAAATCTGAGTCTTGGTCAGCTGTTTCATTTAATAGTTGTTTTACTGTAATTTAGAATCTTAATACTTGGTAGTAAGTTTTGGTTGAGGTTAAGTAGGCATCAAGTTTTGTTTCCAAGAGTCAGACCCATAACTTATATTTAATTCCTGAGCCAAACTTAGCTAAAAGAACCTGATTGCAGAAACAATATTAATCAACTATTCCCATTTCGGTAAAAGAAATGTATTTTGTCACCTACCTAATATACTGGCAAACTTCTGGAATTACTTGTCTGATTTGTAATTTTAGATGATCAGTGCTGCTTTCTACTTAGCCTTCAGAAACAGGAGCCAGGCTTGAAAAGTGTGTGTTCCAGCAAGAATCAGAAGAAAATTTCAGAAAACTTTGCATTGGATTTTCCTTAAAAAGAGTTATACAAATATCTGATATCCTCACAGGTGATCAGCAGGCCTGAGCTTCTCTGGTGATCTCTCTCTGGATTTGTCAGATTAACTCAGCAGGTTAATTACATGCATGGTTCATTGTTTTATACTTAGCTCTTGGACATATACTGAACATCTCCAAAAAACAGTTTCCCAGGAACTTACAGAAATAAATAGTTCTTGATGCAAGTGAGACTTGATACTTAAGGGACGGACAGTCACAACACCAGTGAACCAGATCAGCTCCACAAGAAACTTCAGCTTTTTTACTTAACAAAATTCCCTGTTAATTGCAGGGGAGTTGGACTAGATGACCTTCAGTGGTCCCTTCCAACTCTAAGGATTCTATGATTCTGTATCTTTTCTTCTGCATGATTTCAACAGAATTGTTCTATTGCTAGAAAAAAGTTTTAATAGAAAGAGATATCAAGAGGTAATGTATTCTTTCTGTGGCAGTGCTCTGCTGTTGCAGGAGTGTGTTCTGTCTTCACAGTAGTTCAAAGAAGGTAAAACACTGTCACACCAGGCACCTGGCATGGACTGATGACAGATTCTTACTCTCCTAGCTAGTCCTTAGGTTTTAGGTACAATAACAAATTTGCAGACCAGTGCAAGCTTTCCATAGTTCCTTTCCAGTCACATCAGTAAGAACTGCTTAAAAGCCTGACACTTTTCAGAAACAACATAAAAGGCAGTTCTCCTGTATCACAGCTCTATTATCTGGTACATGTTTTTATATTTTCGTATCATGTCATCAGCATGGCTTTATGTCATACTCATGGTACATATTTTTGTATAAGCTTCTGTAAATTCTTTCTTTAGAACACTGTACTAAACTGTATAATAAGACCACGTGATGCTATTTAGAAGCTTTCTGTCTAAAGAATACCTTTTGTTCAGCATTTTGCCAAATGATTATTTTTATGTGGGTTAAATGCTACTTTCATTATATATAATCTAGTCATATTTGAATAGCTGCAAGTGAAAAAGCCAGTTCTACTCAATCTGTAATGTAAGTGTATTTTCAATAAACCATTTGTACAATTCAAGCAAAAGTGGAAATCAACTCTGGCATTTTAACTGCTAAACTTTTAACATGGATTAGATTTTGGTTTTTATTGTTTATGTACCTCACAGAACATGTACACTAACGTGCTTAGGCTGTCTAGCTGAGACTGAAACTATCATCTGACCTCAGGTAGGGAACAGATGTACTGCGAGTCAAGATGGCTGCTGAACTTCTATGTTAACGCTTAAAAATTTCCTGTGCTCAAGTAAACCCCTTACAGGTACATTTCTAATATTTGGTAGAAATGAATGTTGCTGATTACCGGAAATGAAGCTAGTTTTCCAGGAACACTGGGAAGGAATCATTACAACATTAGTGATCACTGAGAGTGAATTTGAGGAAGAACTTAAGGTGAGTTGTAGCTGTTAGTATAAAGATAAATGAGCAACTCCCTGCAATCTTTTGACACATTGATAAAAAAAATGAAGAATGAGCCACAGTACTTCCCTTGTCCTTACAACCCTAAATTGCCCCTAACTTCAGCAGCAGCAGCAAATTCTGAATTCCTTATGTAGCCAAATTTTCTTGTTCATAATTAGTGCATAAGCAAATTGCATTAATGACAGAAGACTAATGTAATAGAGTTCACACAGTATACATTAACAATACTCTCAGATGATCTTCCAATAAATTTATTCTGTTTTTCTATCCCTCGAGCATACTATGCAATTAGTCAATGTAATTAAAGATGGAAAATAGCAGGAAAAAATTTTGGAGAACTTAAGTACATAATTAAATTCAAATGACTCAAACACATTACTGCTAACATGCTACAGTGTTTATCAGGGTTTTTTTTGTTTGTATGTTTTTTGTTGGCGTTTTGAAATCTCTAGCAAATTTTCTAGTAATCCATGAGGTATAGTAGCTTGTCTCAGATCACCTAATGGTAGCATTCTTCTGCTGGAAGGTGCCCAATACTTGTTCTCAGGCTCTGTCATCAGTTCCCATGTGGGCACAGAAACACATTCAGGGATATTTAGAAGTTTAAAATACGCTTAAGTAGAAACCAGTAAGTATAGAGGTTCCTTTACCAGGTCACTTTAGGTTTTCTTTTAAAAAGAAAAGTTATATGGTGGATACATTACTTCTTGTGATCAGTGGCAAATTCCCTAAACTGCAGGAGAACTATAAGAGTTAAAAAAAAGTCTTAAGCTGATGGTATTTTTAGATGTTTGTCACACAGTATGAAGGATTTCAGAAGTTTGACCCTTTGGAGTCCCTTCCACCCATCCATCTACGCAAACTTGCAACCCAGTTTTTCAGTTCACACAAAATATTTTTCTCCACTGCTTCACTTAGCTTGAATTTTAACTGGAATTTCTCTTTCCCACAGTGTACTTCAAAATGACAGAGAGTGTTGCCAACGGTTTCCTTAATAGATGACAGAGTTAGCAGTAAAGGTCTACAACTTGCTAATTATTGGTCAGCAATCTCCTCAATAATGAAAATGCTAATTCATTATTATACTCTTCAAAAATGAAAATGCAATTATAATGCATTTGGTTGGATGGTCACAGCCAGAGGGTTGTTGTCCATGGCACTATGACCAGGTGGAGGCCAGCAACAAGTGGTGCTCCCCAGGGGTTTGTATTGAGTCTAGTACACTATAACATCTTAATCAGTGACACAGATAACGAGATGAAGGGCATTCTCTGCAAGTTTGCAGATGTAACACCAAGCTAAGAAGTACAGGTGTTATGACAAAGGAAGGGTATGCCATTCAGAGGGATCTGATCAGGATTGAAAAACAGGCCCATGTAAACACAATCAGGTTCAACAAGGTCAAGCACAAGGTGCTGCACTGGGGTCAGGGAAATCCCAGGTATATGTACAGACACAGAAGAACTGCTTGAGAGCAACCCTGCTGAGAAGTGTTTCAGGGTCCTGGTAGATGAAAGTGTTAACATGAGCCAGCAGTATGTACTTGCAGACCAGAAAGGCAGCAGTATCTTGGACTGCATCAAAAGAGTGGTAGCCAACAGAGCGAGGGAGATGACAGTCCCTCTCTACCCTCGTGAAGGCTTATCTGGAATACTGCATCCAGGTCTGAAATACCCAGCACAAGGAAGACATGGATCATTTAGAACAGATCCAGAGGAGGACAACAAAAATGATTAGAGGGCTTGAGCACCTCATCTGCAAAGACAGGCTAAGGAAACTTGACTTGTTCAGCCTGGAGAAGGCTCCAGGGAGAGCCTTCCAATACTCAAGAAGAGCTTATATACAAGAGAGAAATCACCTTTTTTACACAAGTAGATTATGATAGTACAAGGGCTAATATTTTAAACTAAAGGAGAGAAGATTTATATTAGATGTCAGGGAGAAATTTTTCACTGAGAAAATAATGAGGCACTGGTACAGGATGCCAGAAAAGTTGTGGATGTCCCAACCCTATAGATATCCAAAGCCAGTTTGGATGGGGCCGAGGGCAACTTGATCTGTTGACTGATTCAGTGATTAGCAGCCCTACCCTTGATAGACAGTTTGAACTAGGCATTCTTTAAGGTTCCTTCCAACTCAAGCTAGTTAATGATTCTGTTGTGTGCTAAGTGTGCCTTTGCTTATCTACTTGCCATGCATTAAATGAGGAGTGTTACAATCAGAAAAATTAATGCAATAAAAAGGCAATACAGGAGCAAAACAGCAAAGGGACCAGCAACGATAAGAGGATATTTCAAAGGGAAAGTAAATGTACACACCTGTCTGAAAAATCTAAGCTTGCAGGAGAAACTCCACAAGGAAGGGATTTCCAACCAGAGACCCTTCCAGAGTGGCAATCAGCCCTTAAATGGTATAAGAGAGGTGGAGCCAGGCTCCATCCCTTCCAGTCACACAGGTGAATTGCCTTCACCTGTGCTCCCAGGCTGACTGGGTCCTTTCCCCAGGTGCTCAATCAGTGGTTCAGGCTGTGACTCAACAGTTCCCATACAAGGAGCAAGAACAACAACACAGTTTTCACTGCAGCACATCCAGCCAGATCCAGCAGAAGAGGGTACCCTATACAACAGCTCACAAAGTCTATTTATAAAAGTTAAATTTCAAAACAAACTACTTATATGTTCTAAACATATAGCAGAAAAACAGGCTTTGCATGGTTACATCAATGTCATTATATGTGAAACTGTGATTAGTTTATAAAATAAACAACTCTGAAAATTATTGATGTAATTCATACAGAAATCTTACAGGAAGAGTACCAGGATTAAGGAAAAGACTTCACTTTACTTCAGCCTAAGTGGTCTGTTTCATTCTGATGTAAAAGAGCTGCTTCTCCTAACATAAAAAAAATGCAAACCAAAGGAAATAGAATTGGCAGCTCTGGACAAGCTCCAAGACCATGGCTTGTATATGTGTCAGTGTGTGTGTGTGGTACAATGCTGGGCAGAAGCAACCAACATTGAATGGTGATTCCACCTGTGTTACAGCTAGCGCAAGCAGTATTAGATAAAAATAATTGTGCTGTTACAAAGCAAGAGCAGAATAAAGATCTTACCGGTATCCCCGGCTTGTAGAAAAGATCCCAAAGGGAGGATCTCCAGGTAAAGATCCTTCCTCCAGGAGAGTCAGCCCTTAAATGGGGTCGAGGAGGGGTGGAGCCATGCTTCACCCCTTCCAGTCACTCAGGTGAGATTGCATTCACCTGTACCCCTGCGGCTGACTCAGTGCTTGCCTCAGGTGGTCAATCAGAGGTTCAGGCCGTGATTCAACAGTTCCCATACAACCTGTCATGTAATCCAACAGGGACAGGCCTTATTGAATGTTATCATGGTATTCTTAAGGCTGCCTTGAAGACAGATTCCCAGTCCCTGCAGGAGTGGACAAAGAGACTCTATGAAGCTCTGTGGGACCTGAATGAAAGACCTAGAGACAGCAGACCCAGTGCCCTGGAAATGTTACAGACAACATGGGCCTCCCAGCTTAGGATCCAAATTACGGGCACTGATAATCAGGTTAGACCCCAGATTGGTAATGAAAATAATCTTCTGCTCCCTGCCCCTGAGAATTTAGATCCGGGTACCCAATAAAATGGCCTTGGAAGGTGCAGGTAGGACCTAAGTGGTGTGGCCTACTTGCACCTTGGGGGAGATAATTGGAGGTGGGAGGCTCAGTTGTCCCTCTGGTAATAGGTACATGGCCTACAGATATTGTGGCCAACACTCAGATCTTCATTACTAATGGGACCCTCATCATGTCTCTGTGGCAGATCAGAACACCCCCTTTGGTGCCTGATATAGCTATGCAGCTGCAGATATCTGGCCAAAGGGTGTGGTACAAGCAGCCGGGGCATGCCTCAGTGTAAGCCAAAGTGTTGACTCAAGATAGGAATATGGCCTGTATCTTGCCCTGGAGGGCATACCTTCCCCTCCTGGTAACCCTGGAACATCTGTACTACTCTCTGTGAGTTTTTGAGGCTCTAGGATCACCGGAAGGAGTGAAATGTCATCAGAATGTTCCAGTGTTGCTGTGAGATCAAGAACGACACCTGTTGATGGGCTGTGTGAGACTGATGAAACATAAGATGGACCTTCACCAAACAACTGCATGTCTCCAGTAACACTGAGCACTGGCTCCTAAAAGAACACAACCTTCAACTGTGACTCAACAGACAATCATCTTTTTTTTTTATTATTATTATGTCAGCCTGCATCACGATGGACAACTGTACAAGCATCACAGTGCATTGGATCTTATATTAGGAAGGCTCGCCCTTCAACCAGCTCAATCATTGTTTCACACTGTGAAGGGGTGGAGTGTATGGTAGCTGTTGAGTCACAGCCTGAACCACTGAGCACCTGGGGAAAGGACCCAGTGAGCCCTGGGAGCACGGGTGAAGGCAATTCACCTGTGTGACTGGAAGAGTTGGAGCCTGGCTCTACCTCTCTGGAGATGGGTGAGCACTTTTCCTTTGTAACACTGTTCCATCCATGCTAGAGCCCTTTGCTCTTCCACTCTTGTACTGCCTTTCCACCACATTGATCTTTCCAATTGTAACACTCAGGAAAGAAGGATCTGACTTAATGTTCACTGAACAGCATTCCTCTCTCATCACTGAGAGACATTCAACCTCACCTTCTACTTTTTGGCACTGTTGTGAATATCATGTACTTCTACTAGTATAGCTGCAGCAAAATTAAAATTAATCTTACTTGATCTTTCTCTATAACTGTAAGTGGAGTTGGACTATCAGCTAGCTATTATCAGGAAATGCTTCCTGACTTGCATAAATCTACAGTTCATAAAATTTATCATGCCTGTACATCAGTATCAATTGTGGTTACAACCTTCTTAATTTACATAGCAAAGAGTAACATAAAGTCTTGAAAGGGGGACTGCAATCCATAGTTCTCAAGTTGGAAAGATAAGAAGCCAGTCCTGAGGGAATATATGTATGGTACCCAAGGAAGCATTTTATTATGTGTTTATCTTTGAATACAAGAGCAACCTAATTACTTTTTTGCACTGACTCGGATGTTTAATACCAAGTATATGTTGAACTGTGCACTGTGCAAGGCTGATCCCAAAGGGCATTTCATCTCAGAAAAACTGATTACTGGCCATACTGCAAGGTCAGCTGTTCACTACTGTCACATGTTCAGCATCAGCCAGTTGCACTAAATATATTGAAAAGTCCTCAGCATAAATCTTTGTGTTTAGATCTAGTAATTTGTTGAAAGTGATGAGACAGAAGTACTATGAAATTCGAGCCAAATCATGCCATTTTAATTCACATACAGATTCTAATAACTTCATTTCTGCTGACTGCAGGTAGCAACATGCTTCTCTCTGAAAACAGGATTTGGATCTATGACAACTTAAAAACACAGANATGACTGTCTCTTCTTAGATGGTACTTTCTCAAATCAAGTCAGTCTTAGGAAAACCAGAAAATCAAATATTTGTATTAAAACGCTTTCTTCTTCAAAATGAGACTAATTCTGTGACCTACAAAGCTGTTTTCAGCTACACGGGAATTAATTATATTTACAGAACACTTAGTAAAATTCTTGTTCACATGAGTTTTGAGTGTCTTCAAGGACGGAGACTCTGCAGCATCTCTGGACTACTGCTTCAGAGTTTGATTGACCTCACATTATTTTTTTCTTTTATTAGTCAGAATTTGTTGCATTTTCTGTTATCTTGCCAACGTTGGCTGTGCACACTACAAAAATTCTAGCTCCATCTTCCCTACAGAATTCTATAAGATACTAAAGACAACTACACACCTCCCTTTATCATCTTATTCACCAGTTACACATCAACGTACTTCTCAAGTATCCTGGATAGGTTGCACCCTGCCATATTACTCTTCTATCATATACTGGGGCTGTGGAGAACCAGAGGCTGAAACCATTAAGATTCTTCCAGATGTTTGAGATGACCTTCACCATTGTTCTGATTGGGCAGAAGCCTAGCATGGCATGCACAAATTGGCAACCTCACTGATCCTGACACAAACTCTCCGCTGTCCCCTTGCTCATCCCTTTACAGAGCTGCACCTCTGTATGTAGTAAAAACCACCCTTCC
>PPHD01005288.1:0-26664 GCA_002909625.1 Bambusicola thoracicus | reverse complement strand
AGTGCTCCCTGTACTCCTTCATCATCTTTGACCCTGGCAGCTCTCTGGAAGGCGTCCCATTTCTGCAACACTTGAAAAGGAATTGTAATTAAATTTTTATGCCGTCAGGAAGTTGCTTACCACAGTTGTTTCTTGGTCTGCCCTCTTACGATTCTACATTTAACTTGCTAGAAGTTCACGGTCTTTTATTGTTATTTTCCTCCTTTGAACATGATATTCAAGTTCTGAAGGACATTTTTGCTCCTTTTCTCTTTACTGTCAGCAGTCATCTTAGTGCTGTGTAACCCCATCAACAAATTGAAATGTAGCTTTTGTTGCTGCTGTTCACTTGGAGTGTTTTAACAGGTAGCCAGGTGCTTTCCTGTAATACCCCTACATGCTCTCTTGGAAGTGTTTCCAGCTTTTCAGCTATTTCATTTTACTACTACACAGATTTTTACGTAGCCCTTTTTCAAAGTTTATGGCTTGGATTTCTTTTTCTCTTCTGCAGGGCTGCTGAAGAATTGCCTTTCTTGTGCATCTGAAGACTGGCTGCTTCTCTGGCACAAGTTTTTAACTCATTATTTACAGTATCTAAATAGTGCTTTTATCACCCTGTCACGGTATTTTCCTTGTCTGCATGTTTTAACTGTGGATTCAGATTGTTCCTGCTTGCTGTTTGCATGCCCCAGTCTCCCTTAGCCCTGCAGCCACTGTCCCAAGCTGGTTGCTTTTGCTAATCTGTTCCTTTTTATCCCATCCTGCTGCTTCCCCGCTGGCTTTACTTGCTGTGCTGCCCCTCTGCTCTCCACATTTGGGGATTTTCAGTGTCCTATGGGCTTTGTCTGCCTCTGAGCCAGTGGAAACTGCCCATTCTTTCCAAGCATCTTATTTACAAAATACTTACAGTTGCATGTTGTTTTCAAGTAACTGCTTTTCCAAGTGATAGAGATATGGAATATTGCAGCTGAATTCCACTTACACAACAGTGTAGCAACACAGGTTTGCTTGTAAGCCTAGAGTTTACCTGGAGTCCTGCACATGCTTTTATCCCCTCACTTCCAGCAGAACTGAAGGGGTTCCTGGTGGCTGGGCTGGGGCTCCTGGCACAGGACAGGACTGATTTGCAAAGACTCATAAATGGTTTGGAGTGGAAGAGACCTTAAGGATCATCTACTTCCAACCCCCTGCTTTAGGCTGGCTGCTCCCCACCGGCTCAGGCTGCCCAGTGCCCCATCCATGGTCTTGGGCACCTGCAGGGATGGGACACACAGCTCTGGGCAGCAGTGCCAGGGCCTCACTACCCTCTGAAATAAAGGAAAAGCAGTTAGCTCCTTGGGGTCTGACAGAGATCTGCAGAGTAGCAGCAGAGGGATTTGTAGGGAGTCCCCTTCATGGCCTCATGAGGTCTGGGGGTGTCACGAGGAAGCAGGAAGGATGGGGACCTTCACGCAGCGGGTAGTCAGCCTGCAGACATCTCTGCTGAAGGATTTCTGGGTTCCCAGCAGTTGGGTAGATTCACAGGGAGGCTGGAGAAGACAAACCGTGTCAGACTCAAGAGAGCCTCAGAGGTGAGCATATGACTGAAGATGGGAGGCTTACACAGGAGTGGAGGGCATACGTGGGTGTCCTGCTCCAGCTCTTTCCTAAGGCATCCGCTTAGAGCAGTGGATGGAAGGCAGGCTGCCTGGGGAGAGGGGTCCTTGTGGGGAGGGACGACTGCAACTGTGTCCTCATCTTGTGCTGAAGCTCGTGGAGTAGGTTTTGATTTACATCTCTGATCTCCACCAGACCTTCACCTAATTGAGTAGATTGACCCTGGCTCGTACACAGCAGGCAATTAATCATAGACTGACTAATCAGCTTTCTCAATGGCTGGCACCTTGCAGGAAGGCTGAGAATCACACACTACCTCCACTCACCAGTTTTATGCTTCAAGATTTATAGTCAGCTGATTCTATTGAATTCTGTGGATTTACTGTAAACTTTAATTATTATAAGCTCTGAAACGTAATGAAAGTTACTTTGCTTAGCTAACCAAAGTGGGTATTTAAAAACTAAGTTCTGCAGATGCTTTAAGTAATTGCACTCAATAGTTTTACCACGCTGTTAAGATTTAGCTCCAATCTGTCATACCTATCTAAATGTAAATACCTTGAAAACTGAGTACCAGAGTATAGAAGTATTATTTAAGGACTAAAGGTAGCTTTATTCGAACGTCTTCATTTTTATCTTTCCTCTGCTTCACCTTCTCACTACCCAAGAGCTTTCTCATTGCTTCCCATGACTGCTGGACAAGTGGAGCCCGGTCACACTCTCCTCTGCTGTGTGCTTTATGGTCCTTGCTGCCTGTGTTGTGGAACATTCTTGCTTTGCTTGGTTTTCTCATAACGACTTTTGTGTCCTTCCTGCAGCTTCTGTGGCCTAAAACTGTCACTGAAAGCGTGTTCGTTTTTTGCCCTCCAGTCGTATTCTGAGCTGGGCTACCCTTGCAGCTGCATTACTGACAGGAGAATGTCCTCTGCACGTTTTACCTGCGCTGTCAGTCTGCTGGCTGTCTTTTCACTGCTTAATTTTCTTTTTGATGCTGGTAGGTAACTGTATTACATTCAAGTGGAGCACCTGGAACCATAGCCGGCCCATTCAAAGTGGATTTCCTGTTCATACTGGGATCGAGGCGTTTCCCTACTCCTTTTAAATCTCTCTTCAGAGACACTGAAAGATTTTGAGGACCACAGACACCTGCTGCTGAAGGGTTCTGTTTTTCCCCACTCCGTTTAACATGAAGGGGACAAATCCTTGTTTCGGAGCCTGTCTGGGGCTGGGCACAGCCGTAGCATCCTCCCTTCTGCTTATGGTGCTGTGCTCCTGACAGGTCCCTGGCTGTCATTGACATGCACTGAGCATGGGCAGCTGACAGTGTTTTGTGTATGTCAAGTGCTGTGAAGGCTTTGTGATAACATTTCTGGTGGTTTTGGCTCCTTATTGGCCGTCTGCATTTACTCATGCATCTCTAAATGGTTTTAATGTGCATTACGAGCAGCTGGTCCCTTTCCTTCAGTCTGATACGGCTGCTTATCGGTGTCACTGAGATTAGATTGCAGTGTTTGTACATGGCAAGTGTTTGAATTAGTTAAAGCCACTCTGCATACATCTTTGTTCTTTAGCAGTATTCCCAAATCAGTGCACGTGTTGTTGCTGGCTTGTTTTTTCCCCCCCTCCCTGGACTATTTGGTCCTGTCTTGTCCATCCTCATCCTTGTTGAGATTGTGCAGCTGTTTTCTTCTCTGCCTCTCATATCACTTCTCATGGTACACTGCTTGTTACTGCCTGTATTCCTGGTCTGTTTGGCTCACCTGCCCTGCTATGTTGTTTTGGTAGGAGCCTGTGTGCTGACTTTGTGTTTGTGTTCTCATGTTGGTTTCCCTTGACACAGCATGCTTTCTGTGTCTCTCTGTGGGCATTTCTGGAGGTCCAGCTCTGCTCTGTGTGCTCACATGCAGGCTGGACTCTTGTAACTCCCAAGCTCTCTAATCAGGCTGCTGTTTCCAGAGTGCTTTCTGGACTCAGTTGCAAGGCAAAGAGCACTGTCATCTGTTCCTTGATTTCTGATGGAAAATTGCCATTTTTCTGGGGAGTTCCAGCCTCCCTTCATTTCATCTGCAGTTGTCGTGTTTAGGGTTGTGTTTCTGGCAATGCTCTCTTTCAGCGCTCATCCTTCCTTTGTGCTGGAATATTACTGAAAAGAAAAAACATTCACCTTTAATTAGAAAAATAAAGACCTTAGTATTGATTTTCAGGTCTGTAAATGGATTTGGTTCTTTCGTCCATTCTTGCGAATGCAGACTCTTTATTAGAAAATCTACCTCTTGTGGAGTTCAAGTTGGCCCGTCTGCATGCTTTGTTCTTAGGGGTTCGTTTGTCCAGCTTTTCCAGGGGTTGCCCAGTTTGTCCAGGGGTTTCCTTTGCTCACCGTCCCCCTGGGCTGAGTGCTTCTCCAGGCTTTCCTTCCTCCCACTTTCACTGGCACAGTGAGGTGTGAAGGAAGAACAGAGACCATTGGCTCTAGTGAGGCACTGGCACAGGTTGCCCAGAGAGGTGGTAGATTCCCCATCACTGCAGATACCCAAGGGGAGGCTGGATGGGGCTCTGAGCACCTGATGGAGCTGTGGGTGTCCCTGCTTATTGCAGGACAATTGGACCAGATGGCCTTTAAGGGCCCCTTCCAACTCAGTGATTCTATGAAACTTCAGCAAAGATATGTAAGCTGGACTGCTCAAATTCACATAAAAAAGTGGTTGAATTAGTAGTGGGAGACCTTGATTGGAATAAGTGAACCCCAAGGTCCAAACCTGTGGCAGAAGTCAGGGCTGGATCTGAAAATGCCACTGTGAAGCATGTAGGTAATCAGGATTGTAATGAGCCTGGTCATTGTACAGAACATGGAATAGATACAGGGAAACTGCTTCATCAAATTACAGCTGATGTAAGAACCTGAAAGGGCACCACTTCTTTGCATACTTTAGCAAACCAGGTTGGATTTCTCTGCCATAGGCTTAGCAGGCACACGGATTTTGTTGATACCTTTTGTTGGTATAGGTGAAACTGATCTTTTTGTTTGTGGTTAATGATTTATGATCCCATTTCCAATAGTTTTCAGGTGTGGTTTTGGGTATACAAGGCTGTGCTTTGTGCTGTGCCATTTCCTAGGTGCAGCGCAGTTCAGGCACTTGTATAATGTGCACATTTGTTCTGCTAAGGCAGTTTCTGCTTTGAGTCTGGGACTTACCATCTATAGCTGTTAGCAAGCAGTGAGTGAATGCAACTTGGACAGAAACGTGTTGTGTAAATATTTCTGAGTTCACACTCAGTGCAGCACCTTCCTTCCAGTGTAGGCAGCCCCTGTATGCTGTTACCTGGAGGAGGGGAGTGCCAGGCGGACACAAGAGAGTTCAGCAAGGCTCACTTGGCATTCTTCACTGCTGTTTTCATACCTGTGTAAGAGAACTGAGCAGTGCACTGACCTGCAGTCCTTTCTGTATGGGTTTCCAGTCTGGGGGCTCGCTGACTCCCTGTGTCCTGGTGCACTCTCAGAAGCCTGGCTGTTTTATCAATCCCCTTTGTCTCGTATTTCTTTTGAATGAGGTTTGGAGCAGAGGGAGGAGAGCAGTGTTGCTCTGAACCTGGCAAGCAGCAGATTTGCATTTTTGCAAACTTTTTAGAGAACTTTGAGGAAGGTTTTCTGTAGGGGACAAAATGAAAGCGTAAGATGTTGCTGTCTGTGTGTGGGTTTACTGCAGTCCTCCTTCCCCTGCATATGAATTATAGTCAGCCCAGTTCCCCTCTAGCAAACGCTGTTTCAATGATAATTGTTTCACAAGGAAACTAAAATGGCAGTGCCGTGCTGTGTTAATGATAGAGACTCTGGAGAGCTTTGGAAAAAAAAGAAAGAGGTTTGGCACATAAAGTGGGTCAGAAAGAACAGATATTAGTGCTAATGATAACATCAAACGTACTGGGAAGAGAGCATCAGTACAGTGTGAGAGACAGCCTGTGTAGGAAGTGGGCTCAGCCCTCCTCTGACTCCATGGGTCCGGACGTTTCTCCTGCCCTGGTGGCTGGCAGGAGGTTGGGCTGTTTGCCATGCAGGGCCGACCTGGTGCAGCACAGAGGAGCACTGTGCAGGTGTCTGTGCAAAGACATGCACTCAGCTGGGCCCGTTGGAGGCCATTTGTTCCTGCTGTAACCCGGTCACACCAGGGCTGGCTGAGCTCTCACCCCAGCGAGAGATACATCGGAGCGATGTAAGCCTAGAGCTGCTGTGATGAGGAGAGTTAGGAAGTGGGTTGAGAGGGGCTTGCTTCAGAGCTACAAAGGCAGCGGAGGGTTGGTGGGGCTTTGAGGGAGGCGGCTATGTGGAACTGCCATTGAACTGGAAGCGATGCGTGTCGCCAGGGAAACAGGCTGCCTGTGATTCCCGGCCTGAGGATGCTCGGTCCTCGATATAATGGTGTAAAGGTTCTTGTGACGCGCACCGTCCGGGTTTTAAAAATAACCACTTGACATTTAGTGGGGTATGAAAGGAATATTGCTGCAGTTTAGCTGGTGGTTGACAGATACTAATAAAAACCGGGTCCGTTTGAAGAGGGGTTTTGAACGTTGGTTCTGCTGAAGCTCTCCTGGCACAATTGTTTGGGGGAGAAAGAATGAAGTGGGAGGAGAAAGGGAAGCGTTGAGTAGACAAGGAGGGGAGCTTTGTTCTCCTAGCGTTATTGTAGCAGTATTTCTGCATTACTTTTTCCATTGTAATGTTACAAAGGATGTACTTGGGAGTAAAGTTTAGGGTAAGAAATTAATGTGGGAGAGCAAAGAAAGAAGCTGAGAGCACGGGAGCTGGAGTGAAAGGCTCGAGTTGTCTTCTGTTTTCCTCCATAAATATGACAGTCTGGTGGACTTTGGAGAAATATGAATTAAAGTGAATTGCCACAGAAAAGATGGTAAGGGCCCCAGCAGAAGATTCAAGGCAGAGTTCAGTAAGGGAATGGCAGAATAATCAATGGGAGGAAGCTGGGATCAAGCAGCTTCTCTGATGTGAATCTAGCTATGCAGCAGGGATGGAGCCTTGTTTCCCTGGGTGCTGTGTCAAACCTCTGCAGATCTTCAGCCACTCAAATCAGTGGGGCCGTTGCCTGCTGGCTCACTACAGGAAGCAAGCACACCGCCTGCAGCTGTCTGCTTCCCTGGGCTGGGTGTCAGCTTGTCCCTTGCCCCATGCATGGCAACTCTAGGTTGACTCATGGAAGTCAAAGGGCTTGGTGTGTAGAGCCAGGTCTGAAAACCCCTCCTGAGTAGAGTTTATTCCCTTTCCTTCCTTGCATTTTCTGTCTGCTTCCCTATGCGCTCTCCTGCTTTGAGCGCTGAAAGTAGCTGTGTTCAGATGGCGTGACTTTTATTCTGCAGCCTTTCCATGCTGTTTCTGAGAATGGGATATTACAGATGCCAGAAACAGACTCTTGCTGTAATTAATAAAGTGCAGAGAATAGGTTTGATTGCTCTGCAGGGGGAACTTTTACAGCAGAGACAGTAGGGGTAGATGTGGCCTGAACGATGTAACTCTTCTTCGGGGAATCAAATCTACATCCAAAATCCATGTTCAAGGCAGAAGTTTCGTGGATAGTGAGAACAGGATGTGATCTCACATCAGGTGTCACAGAGCTTTCTTTAACATACCTTAAAGGTTAAAGGAATCCCAAGTATTTATCTCTGGAGTGTGAATTTAAGCAGCAGAGTGAATGTGTATCTGAACAGGAGAGAATAGTTACTTGCAGTGTCAATTTCATGATAACTGAATGGCTCTTTTTTGTTGTTCAAATAAAGAGCTAGCGCTCATATGCTACAGAATGGTCAGGAAAGCTACATGTAAGGTAGTTTTAAAAAGACCCTGTTAAGTGGTATGGGCTGTTCTATCTCATTTCTCAGGCTAACATTCCTTTGGTGGCTGTCACATGTTTACCAACCAGCAGCCTTCCTGGTTCCTTGGGTCATTAAGTCAACAAGTACGGAACAGAGAAAAAGAAAGAGTACCACTCCAGTCCCTGAAACTCAGGGCTGTGCTTCTGTTCCTCTTCGCCCTGCTTGGTGAACACCACAGGTCCACAGGATTTAGCAACCTGTCTCGGGAAGAAAGCTTTGAAATGTATTCTCTGTGAGGAGAGTATTCTTGGGAATTTTCACTGCTGGCTTGACTTGTTTTGCTGCTTTACGTGGGGACAATTAGGTAAGCCCAGTGTTTTGAATAATTTGTGGCTATTTCTTGGTGAGAAGATAGCTTTCCTATTTTGTTGCTTCTGTGACAATTACAGTTTTAAAGGTAAATCCTGAGTTTCCACAATTCTTGTTACTGTGGATTTGCATGCTTCTGGGGTTTTCTTAAAGCAGTAATACAGAGGCCTTGGAAATTGCAAATAATGAAATAGGAGTTAGCCTTTTCTTCTGTTTTTGGCTTTGACTTTGTGCTGTTTCCTGTTGGCACTTAAGGTTTTACTGTAGAACAGTAGCTAGACCATAATTATAGGCCCATAATGAGTAATGTGAATGCAGAGGATTTACATTCATGTTAAGCAGAGTTAATCTGATCCCTGTGCAAGGGAAGCCGTCAGTACTTGCTGATACTTATGGCTGGGATAGGTTAAGAAAAGGGTCTAAATGTAGCATGGTAGCTGTGGGAGAATATAACTGAGGAGATCTGAAATGAAATAGTGAGCAGGCCTTGGCTGCATGTGTATGAATGCATCTAAGGAATCATGCTGCACTTTATTCTTGGGGTCTGCTGTGTCAAGTGTTTTGCAGAATGTGTGCAGGGATGGTTGTACACGTGGGTTGAAGTATCAGAGCTGCAAAAGCCTGCAAAATATGTGGAATCTATTTTAGTTAATCTCCATTGCATCTATTTTGGTTAATAGTCACTTCTGCCTCCCCCCTTCTTGCTGTCCTTCTGACTCTCAAGTGGCACAGCTCTCCATTCTAGTCTTGAGAATGGGAACTGATGGGCATCTTGCTAGGCCGCTCTTGATTGTTTTTGAAAGGTTATGGTAATTGAGAGAGGTGCCAGAGGACAGGGAGAACACAAATATTGCTTCAGTCTTCAAAAGTGGCAAGAACATATAGATATAAGGAAAAAATCTTTTACAGGGAGAGTGGTGAGGCACTGGAACAGGTTGCACAGTGATGTGATTGATGCCCCATCCTTGGAGACTTTCAAGACAAGGCTGGATCAAGCCCTGGGCAACCTGGTCTAGCTGTGGATGTCCCTGTTCATTGCAGGGGAGCTGGACTAGATGGCCTTCCGAGCTTTCTTCCAACGCTAAGGATTCTGTGATTCTATGAAGGAGGAAGATCTGGTGAACTACAGGCCAGTCAGCCTCACAAGAGTCTCTGAAAACAAAAACAGCTCATCCTGAAGGCCACCTCTAATCATATGGAAGTCAAGAAGATGATCAGGAGGACTCAGCATTGATTCATTGAAGGGAATCATGCTTAACAAATCTGGTTGCCTTCTATGATGTCACCGGTGTCCGGACAGGTGAGGTTAGAGCATCGGATGTCATCTACTTTGGCTTCAGCAAAGCTTTTGACACTGCTGATTCCCACCTCATTATGCCTGTTGAACCTGATTTCCTCTCCTTTGTCACAGAGCTTGTGGTTAGCTGAATCAGTTCATGCCCTTCTCCTTTCAGCCCTAGTAATGAGTTAATTAGCTTGTTCTACTAATGTGCATAGAGAAAATTTCACAGTGGTGTATTGGAAGGTGGCAGTACTTGCTAAGCCCTTAACTCTGTTAAACTCATGAATCTAGAAACCACTGGCGTTTTTCCCCAAGCATTTGTTTTAATGGCATTTGTTATTGTTAAAACATGTTTTCCCAGGGTGTAGGTCACTTGGTCAATACTGGAGGCCTAGAAGTCTTCTATAATAAAATCTTTCTTTGAAACCACACCCTGTCTGTATCAGCAGCACTCTTCCGCTTCATAACTCCCTTTGAATACCAACAATTCTTCCATCCTCTTCCCCAGCAGCTGCTGCCTCAGCTCCGTAACTGGCTGTGCAGGGTGCGCATGGAGATGGGACAAGTACCTAAGGGTCTCTCGTGCCAATTGTGGCAACACAGTGGATCGGTCTGGCTACAAGCAATGTGATTGGGACAAATCTCAGTGTAGGAGTTTCCAGGAGTGAGCTTGGAGGAGGAGAGCCTGAGTGCCGAGATGGTCTGTGCTGTTCAAACTCTCAAATTTCACTTTCCAATCGTGTGGAATGGTGATGGAGCCACGTTAGGTGATGTTGGGCTGAAGGTTGTTAGGTGGTAATTGGTGGGTTTTCACAGACATGAATCTCTTCACTGCCAAGTAAACTGTCTTGTCTCAGCAGCAGAGTGACTGTGAGAAATTCCCTTCTGTGTGCCATTCGTGCCTCTTTTTCATGGCCCTTTGATTGTCCTAAATGCCAGACTAGCTGTCTGTCTTTGCGGTTGGGCTTAAATGCATGAGACGGAAGCATTTAGGTGAATAGTAGAGGATATGGTCTTGTTTCTTCTTAAAAAAAATAAAAAAAAAAATCAATTACTGGTTGTGCTTTAAAGGCAAAATTAGGCACCAAAGCTGCCCTTTTAGCATTTCCAATTAGATGTTTTGTAATAATGCTGATGTTCAACACTGCAGTTTGACGACAGCTCCTGGTCTAGGAAGGTCAAGAGCTGGTGATGCATGCCTGTCCCACTTTTTCTTTCTGGTCATCAGGTTGCCACTGCTGATGTTGCCTGGATATGTTTAAAGGGAGCAGAAAAAGAGATGAGTTGGATTGAGAAGGCCACACTTGTAACAAGTGGCTTCAGGCTTGTTGGGGGTGAGTGTTACCTATCTTTGAAAATAATCTTCCTTTCAGGAGAGAATTGAGCCCCAGAGATGTCATGGACCTTGTTAGGGCCCTGGTGTCTATTAACTGCTCTCGGCGAGCAGATGGTCTCCTTGTGGCTTCCCAGAAGGCTCTACAGGCATATGCTGTGTGCAGGTCTGAAACTACCGTGCAAGTATCCAACATATTGTGGCCTCTTGCTGTTCCCTCCTTCCCTTCAGCAGCAACTGGGAGGTGTCTGTGGCCTACTAGGAGCTAACAAGGAGGTCAAGGAGGAGCCAGGGTGGTGATGAGAGGGTGCTCTGCTTTCTGTGGGCACATGGCCTGTTCTCTGCAGATGGGAAATTGTGTAAGTATTAAGAGATTTGGTTTGATTAGCTGAAATCTTCTGTTGGCAGCACATTTCCAGTCCCTGGAGCAATGGAGATCAGACGGGTTGCCAAGGCAACGCACAGCCTTCAGTGAGAGGTTTACTTCTGCATCGTCCTTGGTCAATTGATGGAGAAAGGCTTATTTAGGTCTTTGAGGGGAAAAAAAACAACAGAAAGCTGTTGTCCGGCCTTTTACTGTGGTGAGTCATTCTGCCTTGGGTCACCAGTGGAACTAAGAACAAGGTTTTGTGGGTGAGAAAAATAAGTACATGACAACATAAAGATCCCAATTAGATTCCTCTCTGAAGCGGTGAGAGCACTTCAGTTCTAAGTGGAAACAACTTATTCTTTTCTCTCCAAACGAGAGAGAAGCATTAACAGAGATCCTCCTTTCTCCTTCCTCCTCTCCCCATTCCTCTGTCTCCCAAATGTAAAATACTTCTTTCCATTTGCTAGAGAACTCTGTGCTTACTGTTGAATTCTCAACTCATACAGTAGATCTTTCCATTTTAACTTCCCCTCAGTGCTTTGCTTGCTGTTCTCCACTCCCTCTTCCGTTGCAGAAGCCTGGATGAAGTCAGCCTGTATAAGTT
The DNA here is from genome assembly GCA_002909625.1 of Bambusicola thoracicus. Lineage (NCBI taxonomy): Eukaryota > Metazoa > Chordata > Aves > Galliformes > Phasianidae > Bambusicola > Bambusicola thoracicus. The sequence goes on along the minus strand of PPHD01005288.1, from coordinate 15,314 downwards.
TTCCTTGCGTTATTTTTCTTTTTGCACGATCTGCAAGATGAAATGCTCAGTGTGTCACCACAGTGACCGCTACTGCGAGGGTGCAGTTGAGGTGTGTGTGGGGAGCAGGCGTCACTCAGAGTCACTCCTGTCTGCTGTTGGATCACTGATCTGGACCCCAAGTCAGGGAGTTTACTGTGTCTGATTCCTGATTTTGTTGAGATAGCAGTGTTCATAGAATCATAGAATGGCCTGGGTTGGAAAGGACCACAGTGATCATTGAGTTTCAACCCCCCTGCTATGTGCAGGGTCTCCAACTACCAGACCAGGCTGCCCAGAGCCACATCCAGCCTGGCCTTGTATGCCTCCAGGGATGGGGCATCCACAGCCTCGTTGTGAGACCTGTTCCAAGTGTTGTGCCAGTGCTGTGCTGAGTTTTCTCTGAAATTTTGGAAGGGACCGGGTGCAGTGTTTGCGCAGTCAAGGAGGGGAGCGCTATCACGCTGAGTGGGTAAGGACTTGATGTGCTAATAAAGATGCCTTTAAAGTAATTCTGGAGTTGATAGGGAAGACATGCTACAGGGCTAACAGAAACACACCTGGTGAGTTGAAGGTGGTATATGAGAAACAACATCAGAGTGCCCTTTTTGGTCTTTCTTACTGTTGAGATAAATCTGGGTTGAGCTCAGCAGTAGATACCTTATTAGTTCAGAAGGAAATAAGTGCACAAGCTAGAATTATGAAGCACTCACTGCATGGTCTAACACAGGGAGCCAGGCTGGCATTCTCTGAAAGTGCAGGTACTCTCATTCTCTGGTGTGTGTGTACCTGAGCTGGTATCATGTAGCATGGGGAGAAAAGAGAGAATTAAAATAAGCCTAGGCACTGCTTGCTGAGATGCACGTTCTGACCTTCTCTGTCATAAAATCAGGGCATGGCCTTTGTGGGCTGCAATCTGTGGATGAGAGAAAGAAATTAAAAAGGGTAGAAGAGCCTTTAGAAGTCTACATTGGCATCAGTATTTATTTATCCTTTTTTGAAAGGATGGCAGTTGATAGATGTGTCACTGTGGTGTTGCATGGTTATATTCTTTCCCTGTCTCAAAATACTGCATTAGTGGTACCATGGCAACAAAGAGGTTGTCTTTAAAGTAAAAGAAGAAGAGAAAAAAAAAAAGCATGACTTCAGCACTCAAGAAAGGTGGCAGACTGACAACCCAAGCCTTCCCTTTCTACCAGGAAGGCAGTGGTGTCAGCTGTGACAGAGTGTATATGATTATGAACTCTGAGTTGTACTGTGACTGAAAACAAGCCTGGGACATGATCAAAGGCAAACCTACTGTAGTAAGCTGGTTGGGAGTTCCTGAGACAACGTATTCTTGTCACACAGTTCTATTTTGTTAAAATTTGTAACTTTTCTAAGAAAAACATCTTGAAAAACCTTTGCTAAATACAAGTTGTGTCCTTATTCAGGACGGTACTCCTCTCTGGGCAGGGCAGGGAGACAGCAGGAGAAGCCAGATGTCTCTTGCCACAGCAGCATGTTTTCTGGTGGTAAGGGAAAAGACACATGGAAGCTGCCAGTTTAAGCCTCTGCCCTACTTGGTTCAGACTTGAATTTGAACGTGGGTCTCATCTCTAACATGAAAGCAGAAGATTGTCTTTTAGGGACTCACTTTCTTCTCACAGTTGATCTAATCCAAATTGTATGGATAGTTATTGCTGCAGTCTTTTTCTTGCTTTCCTACATCTTGTTGAAAGCTTCCACCACCAGGTGAGTCCCCTCACTGCTCTGACTGTTTTTACCATGGAAAATTGTTTCGCACCCTGCAACAGAGTTTGAGACTGGCTTGTAGGTTAGCATGAGAATTGAGATAGAGGGAAATGACAGAGCACAGGCTTGAGCGTAAGGCTTTTCTCATAGCAGGTAGAGCACTTGCCTACACACTCAGTCGTGCAGTTTTCTAAAGATCTTGGGTTTGCCCTAACGCTGATCTGAAAGTGCTGGGAGTCTAGGAAGAGGACTGTCTGTCTGCTTCTAGCTTTTCATTGCTGGTCTGCAGGAGCATTGAGGCAAAGCTGTGAAGGCTGCAGCACACTCTGATTATCTCAGACATTGGTCCAACTCTGAGAAAAACCTCTTTTTTTTTTTTTTTCCTTTACGAGGATTCTTTATCTGGGGCAAAAACTACAGGATAAAAGTGGCTGAGGTGTTTTAGCACAAAAGATCAAGAAGAAAAGAGTTTAAGGCAGCTGTTCAATGGGAGGTAGACAGTGGGACACCCAGAAAGATTTCGACTCCTCTGCCCAGCCTGAAATGCTTGTGAGCGTTGGCCTGGTAGAAACCTGAGAGAGAGGAGGAGGGATTATCCAGGTGCTATAGTTGATTTCATCTCTGACTCTTGAGCACAGTAAGACTGTTCCTTGCTAAAAGTTTGTGCCCTGTTTTCTTAGCACTGTTTGCCTGATGTTCCCACAGCCAAAACAGGTCTGAGGAAGGATATGTATATGAGGAAGCTGGTCAGAAGGATGGTTTGGGGTCAGACTGAGCTGAATGCTCCCTGTGCCCTAAGGAAGGGGGCTCAGTCTGTGTGGGTCTCAAAGCAGTGATCTTCCTGTTGTAGATTGAGGCAGAGACCAGTGGTTGTACAGGAGAACCGAGGCCTGGTTGGTACCATGGTGTTCCTCGTGCTGTCTCTGCTGGACTCTCTCAGCCGTGACACATGGGGGGACCAACTTCAAGTCTGTGAATGGCAACTCAGGTGCTGTGCTGCTCCAATTTTCAGTCTTCCTGGCCTTGTTAGCTTCAGTGTAAATTCAACGTGGCTTTTAAAATACTAAGGTTATTAATAAGATTAGCAATTAGTCTCCGAATCATCCTTTTGAGACCTAGGCAGGTAGTTGAGTCACCTCCATTAGATGACATGAGTACTCCCCTGTCCATTATGACATGCTTCTGTTTCCTTCTTTCGTTTGTGTCTGTGGTGTGTGTGTGCGTGCTGACAAATGGAGAGCCAGGACTCTTCTAAATGCAGAACATCAGGCATCATCATATGCAAACACAATGTACTTGCTGTTGATTTGACCTGGAGTTGTTTGAAACACATCCAGCAAAACTAATACTTCATCCTTCCTAATGAGAAAATGCCTTCTGTTGAAGGCAGAATATTTCACAGAACAGTTTGCTTGGTCTCAAACATTGACAGGAGCATTGCTCAAGACTAGGGTGGCATTTCTGCTGCAGAGAAAGTAATGTGGCTGCAGAGTATTACATAGTGAGCTCTATAGTAGCCTTTATGAGGTGGGAGATCTCACAAATTTTGAGATTTACTGTCCCAAAGGCAGTGAGCCTGGCTCGGAAAAAAAGGGTAGAGGGTTCTCTCTGAGGACAATGTGAGATATTGTATTGGGAAAAGTAAAATGTGAGTTTATGGAAGAACTTCATAGAATCATAGAATGGCCTGGGTTAACAAGGACCACAGTGATCATGTAGTTGCAATCCTCCTGCTGTGTGCAGGATCTCCAACCACCAGAGCAGGCTGCCCAGAGCCACATCCAGCCTGGCCTTGAATGCCTCCAGGGATGGGGCATCTTCAACCTTCTTGGGGCAACCTGTTCCAGTGTTTCAGCACCCTCTGTGAGAAAAACTTCCTAATATCCAACCTAAATCTCCCCTGTCTCAATTTAAAACCATTCCCTTGTAAACAGCCGTTCCCCCTCCTGTTTGTACTCTCCCTTCAAGTCAAGTATAGGAAGACCACAGTAAGGCCTTCATGTTGTCGGTTGGGTCTAGACACTGAAGTGCCTGTGTGGATCAACAGGACTTTTCTTGATTGTTCTTTTGGACCTAACTTCTATTGCTTTTTGTTCTCTCTGTGCTGGGCTCCAGTTCCGTGCAGTGGTTGCGTCAGTGTTTCACTGGTTCACAGAGTTGCTGCAGGCATAAATACGTTGAGGCCTGCAAGGTGTTTGGATGCTGCAGATGTGAGGGTTGTAGAAGAAAGGGAAAGGAAGGTGCTGTACTGTCTCCAAAACCTTTGAAATTGCATGCTTCTGTCATATGTCATAAGACTGCTTGAATCTCCAAAGGTGACCTGCAAACACATCAGCAACAGCTACAGATGGGTACACTTTTTCACACTTCGTTCAATCCAATTTTGCAGTCAAACTTAATAAATGCAAGTCAGATCAAAAGTATCTTTCAGTCCTTCATCTTACTTATATAAAAACCAGAAGAACTTTCATTTCTTGCTATCTATAAACCAGTACATAAAAATAAAGTGTGAAACTTGAACCTCGATGCAGGGCAAGTCCTCCTGCCTTGGGTGGGAATTTTACCCTCCTGCTACAGTGCTCTGTGGAATCTGATTGCCTTTTTGATAATGTATTTGTGGATCACCTTGAGGAGAAGAGGAGGAGTTACACAACTGTTCCCTCACAGTGCTGTTAGGAAGGGTCAGGCTTTGTCTCCTTTGATATAGATATCAGGAAAGAGCTGCGATCCTGTGAAAACACATGTTTATTTCTGAAGTGTTTGTGTATTGTGTGTGTGGTGCACATGAATAGAATTGCCACCTGTCCAAGACTGATAACGATGATCCTGGGAGCAGTGGTCATGCACTCCTTTTTCTAGCACTTTCCAATATGAAGAATTTGCTCTTACAACTCTACCTCAGTTGGAACTTAGGGAATGCTGCATGCAGTGAGTTACTTTGTCCTTTGTGGCGCTTCCTGAGTTTGCATAGATACGGATTCATTATGGATTTTGCTGTTCTGCAGTCAGTGTTATCTATGGCTCACGAAGACCCTTTAGCTTTCTATTTTCATGCGCCCTCGGGAAGAGGGTGCATTCCCATTACATTTCCATTAGCCATACATTCCCATTAGCCATATATCCTCTTCCACTAGGAATCCACATATGGCACTATTTTCCTTTGTAGTCCCGACCTTGTGAGTGGGGAGGGTGACTCCTTTTGAGATGCTGATGCTCATGTGAGTTGGGCAGTGAGTAGAAGTGACTGAGAAACCTTGGTGTTTCCATCGCACCCAGAAGGGAATTTGCCCTTGCGGTAGGACTGTTGTCATCATCTCACCCCAGATAACTTTCCTTCAGTAGCTGCTGATTATTGCCGAGCGTGAGGCTTGTTACAGATGGACTCCTGTGCTTTGCTGTGCTGTGACATTGCTGATAGGGAAGAGGATACGTAGGTATGCACGTAGGCGGAAACTTTCTAATACATCATAATAGCAATAATAATAACGTGCACTTCTATTGCCTTGTAGCTTTTGCTAGAACTTCTGCCCACACATCAGCCTACTTGGTTCACAATGCAGTGTGCATGCTAGACAATTAGTGGTTGATAATGAAAAATGTCATGGGAACCAGCAGGAAAATCATAGCTTACTCCAAATATATAATGAAATGTAATTAGCGTAGACAGTAAAACAGACAATTTATGGTTTTTTTCGTAATTAAAAAGTACCAGTAAACATTCCTATTGCAGGAAGCTTGGTATCAGTTGGAATTAAAGAGCTATTGCCTGGAATAGGATTTTATGCAAAAAATTAACCCCTGCAAAGCTGAATGGATTAAGGCTTTGTTAATAACAGACTCTCCAAGTGCATATGTGGTGTACTTCCATTCATTTGCGTGGACTCTTTGGAGGTGCCCAGCAGGCTAGATGAATTGCTGTGAAACCTACTGAAAAGCAAGTACCAGCTGGATATGATCACAGAATATGATGACTGTCACAGTGTGGCCAGTACTTGTCTACTGCTCTTCTGGACAGACTCTGCCTTGCGGTCGTCTTTTAGCACAGAGGTGGCTTTGAGGAAGCTGCTGGAGCAGGAACAGCACTGTAATATCTTGTGCCCCCTGTGTCCTCTGCCAGATTCCACGTGTTTACCTCCCTTTTGTCTCTGATCTCCTCTTTCCTGGCTTGGGGACCTTTCCATCGTGCCTCTGCTCTGTACTTCAGCAGAGCACACACAGGGTTGTGTGCAGTTATGCTTGCCCTTAACCTGCTGAGTGTGTCAACACCATTTCCTGGCTTCCAATCTCACCTGGGGCTGCAGAACATGAGGATTCACTGTGGCACTGCATGAAGGTATCTACAGCATTGATTACTTAGCTTAAAAATGCATGAATGAGTGGAAGAGAGTACTGGCTGAATGGACTGTACATGTCTCAAAGTGCATGGTGGCCAGCTCCTTCCCTAGCCTTGGTTACCCAGAGTGTGAACCAGGAATTCAGTACCACACTGCTTTTTCTTTTCCATCTAGCGCTGTGAGGCTGATTGTTTCACTTATGCAAGAAGCTCTGACACACTCCAGCAATGCTGTAATGCAAGTCACGTGTGTGTTTCTGCTCTTCTTCCCCCTCAGCACCCTCTCAGGCCCAGACATCCTCCTGCAAGCCAGAGCAGGGCTCTACCCCCAGATCAGTCTTGAAATAATTTCCCAGGCATAGTCTTAGCCTGGAGATTCAAGCCTGCAGAGCAATCCCTTCAGCTGCAGGCAGAGAGGAGAGCTGGGATGTGTCAGTAGGACCACATGCAGGTGCAACTCATTTCTTCCTGATGACAGAGGAGCAGAGAGCCAGCATGGTTCCACCACAGAGGAGTCTGTGCTTCCAGCAGGACCCAGGTGCTCAGACTGTAATGTTTCAACCTACGTATGTGAGACAGTGCTCAGGTGTAAATCTCACAGCCCTCCCTCGGAGATACTGTGCCACAAACCTCCAGTATCTGGCACAGATAATATGAGGGAGAGAAAACTTCTGCTTACAGCTGTGGGACTGGATGCACGAGCTCCTATGCTGCAGAAGCACCAGGCACCTTCTTTCAGTAGAGCACGCTCTCCTTAGATGGGTGGTGCTGTATCAGCAGTCTGTACAGGAGGTGCCTTACACCCTGCCCCCAAGGAGTAGGGGAAGCCTGAGGGGTTGTCTCAAGTCCTACACCAGTGCGCTACTACATCCTTGTTCCTCTGTTGCTGAGCAGCAGGCAAGAATAGATGGGCACTGGGCTCTCGCACCTGTCTGCAATGCTCTAGAGCACGTGGGCAGCAGATGGTAATAGGTCTCTGAACTTTCAGGATGCTTGCTCTTTGTTCTGGGATTTTGCAAGGTATGATACAGAACTGCTGGAGAAAGGGGTGCCTTGGGAACTTCTGTGGCTGGGGGTCATGTAGCATTACAGAGCTTGTTATGGTGTTCAAAAATATTGGTAGCTTGCTTCTTTCTTGTCTGAGAAGGGCAAACTATGACATCTCATTGGGCTTAGAGCTGAGGTTTGCTGAAAGGGCTTAATAGATAGGAACAGCAATGTCCTTGCAGCCCTCCACATTGCTCCCTCTGCAGTGAAGGCGCTCACAGAGAGCCTTCAAAATATGATTGTCAGTTTGCTATGAATCCACTTTAAATCTGCAGATTTTAAGCTCAGCTTCACACAACGCATACTTTCATACGGAGGCACATAAGTGTTTATGTTGAGATGTGGTGATCTCAGGTGTATTGTATTGTATTTGTATGGTAAGGTAGAGACCATAATCCTTCTTTCTGCCACAGCCATGCTTGAGAAAAGGAAGAGTCAGGGATGGGACCCAGCTGGGCTGTTGTATATATTGAGGAGTTCTGGCGACTTTGATTTCTGCTCAGCTCCTTTGATTTATACTTGGCTCCTGCAGGCACTTAGTGGTGACTTCAGCAGCTGAAAATAGCAGGAGTGGGTGTATCACTCAGCTGCTCTCACATCCCCAGCCCTGCTCCTTGGGTTGGGACATGGGGGAGGAGATGGGCAAATTTCAGCCTTGAAAGGGAGACCAGACTCCCTGTCTTCTTGGGCCGTGCTTAGGGCTGGGGAGACATGAGGGGAATGTAGAGGCAGTCGCTAGGGAAGTAACTGTGCTGTACAGAAGGGAGCAAGGCAAATGTGGACTTGATCGTGTTGTCGTTTAAGTTTACATAATTCAGTGTGTGTTAACGTTCCCTCCACAGGCTGCAGCGAGCAAGATCAGAGCCAGCTCCTGAATTTGTGTAGCCCATATCGTGCCGGATTTGGCACCCGGCACTCATCTGCTTTGTATGTGGGCTGCTGCTAAGCATTTGTGATTTTTGTTTCCAGTTAAGGCACATTGACTTGTAGGAAATCAGTTTTTTAAATCCCCTCGATTATAGTCCTGGTGAGCACTCTCAGGGCTGTAACTGGAGATGGTTCAGCTCTTCTAGCCTGAGCCTTTTGCTGAGTCAAGTCTTGTCTGCTCCCAGTGGGATGTTTTACAGGCAGGGCTGGCTCTGTTTACATCCTTTCCCTCCCGCTCATCTCATCTATGAGCTGTAACTTTGCAATCACAGACATCCCTGGCGTGCCACTGATGCTGCTGATGTTCGTTTTTATGGGATCTTTGATTTGAATCAGACATCTGAACTTTACCCCTTCTTGGGTGAAGTAATTATCAGAATAACAAGCCAATTTTTTTTTTCTTTTGCAGATGATACTTACATTTTTTTGACATGTGTGCCCTTGCCATCCACAGTGGGTGATCTATGTGGTGTTTGTCCCTTGTTTTGGCATTTTGATATGTGTGAGAGAGGTGAAATGGCTTTAAAAGCTTTTTGCTGGTGCCTGCGGCTTTTAGCAGACCAACTGGCGCAGCTGAATCTGATAAATTGAAATGAGACTGTTTCTCTACAATTTGACATAGGGATGTTGAGGTGTAGGACTAGGTTGTCAGCTGATGCATATCCACTGTGCTTGCTATACGTAGCCAAAATTGACACCAGGGGAGCTGAGCTGAATTACCTCAGCTGGAGGCTGGTCCTTTGCAACAAAGACAGGGAATGATGTGGTACTGTAATATACTTCCTACTAAAGGGTAAGGTAAAAGATTAACAAGATTCGTAGTCTAAATATTAGCCTGTTCTTAGTAGAAGTAATGAAGTTAACGAGTGCCATTACAGCTTAGTCAGATGATTTTTACAGAAAAATGTCTAAATTGCAAAGGATATTGAGACCTTCTCACCTGGAGCTAATCCTCCCCACAGCCTGCCCTAAGTACTTACTGCAGGCTGTACAGAAATGCTTTAAGGCCAGTGGCGCTATCTTGGCTGGATCCTCATTGCTGGTATAGATTGACAGCCTCTTTCCTGAAGCCAGTGGACTCCTGCATCAATATGAAAGTTAATTAGAGTTGGTAAGAGTCTCCCATTGTGGTGTTCACCATGTGATAAAAACGAAGACCTCCATCAGAATCTGGTTTGGTGCGCAATGTACTTTGCCGTTGATGTTCTCAAAAGACTGGCCCAGTGTGGATCTTGTAACCACTTAACCACAAGTCTAAGATGTCATCAAGCGTATCTTTCTCTAGGTAATTTATCCAATTTATGCTGATATTTTCTTTCTGGCTCTAGATACTTCTGAGGCCATTGGGTTTTTGCCTGCGGAGTCTTCGTTATCCTCCTTCCAGTCCTTCTTCTGTCCATCAACAGGAAGCTCTATTCTGAAAAGAGAGGTGGATTCTCATGCCTGGAACAAGAAGGGAGAAGAAAACATTACAAAGAGAAGTCTAGAATTCATGATGGCCTTGGTGAGTTTCACAATATGCGAGTATCGCAATATTATACCACCTTTGATGTATAGAATCTTGAGACTTTGATTGTGGAGAGAATAGAGATAGTATGCCTATTTACTGTGTCTCAAGTTGTTTGTGTGGATAACAGCAGGGGTTTGGATAGACTGTAGCAACCTCCAGAACTTGATCAAATGGATATGCAATTGCTTCCAGGCCCCATTATCTTTGTTGTTTGGAGTACTGTCTTGAGAAATGGAGGGCAACACTAGAAAAAAGTGCACTCACTATTCTCTGTCTGTTATGGGAGTGTTTTGTTAATTCAGTTAAGAACAAAATGTGAATAATTCTGAGTAACGGCACTGCCTTTCTACTCCTGAAGGATATGCCTGCCCTGGTTTTCTCGCAGCAGCTATTACATGCTCTTTCATGCATTTGGTGCTGTCTGGAAACATTATGTCTTGAGTAAACCCGTGAGTCCTAGGGACAAAATAACTGTGAGAGAGCCCATCAGGGAATTTTACTGTGTAATAAGAAAACATTTTAATTTTTCTTAGCTGTCAGAAGATGCATTCATTCTGCTAATGGTGGTGAATGGGAATTTGGTGATTTCATTGTATATTTGTTTGTGAATTTGCATGTCCTAAGTGTAGAGTCATCAAAACAATCAGCCAAGAAGTGGCCTCAGAAGCCTTGCAATTAAAAGGTCTGCTTCTTAGTGGTTCGGTCATAAAGCTAATTGTAGAAGGGCATAATTGCAAAGCCTGGAGCCCCTGGAGCTTTTTTGGTGCACGTTTTGCTTTGCATTCTGAGTTTCGTTTGACTGTTGCAAGGGATAAGATTTTGTCACAGCTGAAGAATCCAGGCAAATGTGAAGTCAGTGGTACTCACTGGTTCTTGCTAAATTTGTTAGTGAGCCAGGGTCAGGCTGATGGTACCAACAAGTTTAAAAAGCAAATGGTGCTTGAAAGGCCCTCCTGCTAAAGGTTCTGACTTCGGTGTTTCTGTGCAAAGATTATAGTGGGTATTTTTGTTGGTTTGTTTTCTAAGCTATGTTTTCTTCATCAAGATTATATTTAAGTCTTTTATCCCTTCTCTTCCCCTCCCATCAAGTAGTGTAAAAATGTGGCTTTTATTTCAGTTTTTGAGATGGCACATCTTGCAGGAATATGTAGGCGTTGACATTCTATGGAGCTGTCACAGGCTACCATGTAAACATGTATTTGCAGTGCCTTTTAAAATGTGAATTATTACTAAACAGGCTGGCTTGCTTTATTTATTTATTTATATTTTTGGGGGGTGTTTTGTTCCTTACAAATTTTGAAGGACAAAAAATTGCTCCCAGCTGACATGCTCGATGGCAGTTTTCATTTCAGACTAAATCTTGTGTGTCTGAGTAATAAACCTTTGAAAACATGGGTTTATAATGGAAACACTAATTCAACTTTAACTACAGCTGTGCCGTACAAGCAAAATACCACACGCATTAATGAGGTGCTAAATCTGATACGGCAGAGGAATGTGTTGTAATCATTAATTACAATGGAAACTTAAAGTTGGAGCCTGCTTTTTCCGTTCAAACAAAACCAGCTTGGTGAGTTGGAGCTAAGAGCTATTTAAAAATATCGGGTCTCTATATTTAGTAAAAACTTCACCATGCTGTTTGGATAGTTGTAAGGCCAATACGGAATATACGTGTAGGAAATGCTAATGCTTTTAAAGGACAGCAGCATGAGAGGACGGATTAAACCCAGGGCTAATATAGCATGTCATACGGCAAGTGCAGAAAGCTGGAGCCTGAGTTTGGACTGGGAAGCCAGGAAAGCCTTTTCCTGACACAGTAGTTCCAAGTGAGGGAGCTCTCCAAAGAGGAGTGCTGACAAGCAAGAGTCGGTTTCAAATTCAGTCTGACTTTGCTGGGTAGGAAAAAGCAGGATGGGAGTGTTTGTAACATGTAACTTTCTGGTTAGTAATTTAAAAATGGAAGTGAATTTAAAAAATCACTTTTCCTGTTCTCCACTTCTTTTTCTGGTGAGCTGTGTTTATTACAAGGAGATCCTAATTGTACAGGTGTTGCTGTTCTCTAATTGGGGAAATCACTGCTCCACATCTGGAATTAGCAGTGGTTAGAACATATTGCTCTGCTATGACTTGTGGTTTTATAACTGTCTAAACAAATGCATTTTGCATTTGGCATGACCGTAACTTCTACAATCGGATAAACCCAACTTCACAGTGGTAGCCTGCACAGATTTTTCTGGGTTTGATGCATGGCTTTTCTCCTGTCCTTGGATCTAGCTGAATTTTAACTTACCTACCAATAAAAAAGAGAGTTGGTGTTGAAACATAAGCAGTTCTGCCTGCTTCGCACTCTGCAGGTGCATGAACTGACATTCAGTAGATGTACTGTAAACTGCCAAAGCCTTTCTTCTGTTTTGTCTTTTCTGTAAAGAGCCTGACCTTAGAATGAGTTAAGTGACAACGAAATAGAGGTTTCCATCATCATGGCTCTGTGATGCATCTATCTGATTTGTTTCTAATTTAATTGTAATTGCACGGTTTGTGTCCTTATGAGAGGAACAAGATAAGGGAAAGATGTTTGTGAAAATGACGATTTAATTGTTAACCTTTTAGGAGACTCCAAGATAAAGGCTCTTAATTGCTAGGAGACAGTGGATAACATTTCTGATACTTGAGGCTTTTTTGGATACTGCTCTTGATTGCCTCACTGACCTTAGTAATCCCTTGCGCAAGGATGTGCTGCCACTGATGTTACTCCTCAGCAGCAGGAGACTCTTTGCTGCTGGGGCTGGAGCTTGTCTTGACATTGTCAGTCTAGATTTTGGACAGACTTGGCACTGTAAGGGTGAGCTTATGGCAGGCTGCAGAGTTGCATGGAGAATCTGGTTAATGCTTCAGTGAGAGAAGTCTAGCATGGTTAACTTTGCGCATATTGGGCTTGCTTGGTTATATCCAAGCATGTGTATAATGACATGGAGGGATTACTGAGCTGACTGCAGTGATACATATCCACGATGTTGGCCATGTGGAGAGTAAGTTGGAGTTGTTCCTCCCAGCATCAGTGTTCTTGAAGGTGGTGAGGGAATGTGTGTGGGGGATGAAATCTCCCCTTGGAACAGCTACTTGCGCAAGGAAGAAGGCGCTTTCCTCAAACAGAGGCCTGACATATCACTGGGGTCTTGTGTGAGACCTCTTTTGATGCTGTGATGGCTTGGTGCCTGTCTTGAAGTGTGAATTCCATGACTAAGAGGTGGAGGTACTGTTCTTACAGATGGTATTTACTCTGTTTGCTGAGCCCTTTACTTCAGAAGTTCACAAATGAAATGAACTTCACAGAAACACTCGGCAAAGCTGGACAGACCCTTGTGTAAAGAGCTGTGTCAGATTGTGTGCTTCAGTGCTATGACTCAAAAAAGAAAAATGCCTGTTTTGTTCTGTACTGTACTCTTTTATACAATGGTGTGACCTGAGATCAGGAAGGAAATTGTGGTTTTCTGACAGTGCTTTATACAAAACTATTCCAGTTACACCTTGCCTTGACCACTTAACACAATGTTAATCCTGTTCTCCTGGTATGTGAAATCACCTTAAGCATCAGGATATTTGAATTTTTTTTTCTGTCCCATTTTCCCTTCTGTTTCATCAGCCTTGAGAGCTTTTTCAATTCATGTTCCCGAGCTGCTCTGCACAGCCCCTGCTCTAGCCTCTGGTGTTGGTGGTATACTTAAATAAATAAATGGAGATGCAGTTATTATGTAAACCGCTCATCTGCAGTAGCTGAGGCTTGAGGGAATCAAGACCTCTAAAAGTCAAGAACAGGAAGGCTGGTAGTACTGCCTGTTGACCTTGCTTTGTCAGCAGAGCCTGGGCCCAGCCAGGAGCTTGAAGCCAGTCATGAGTAATGCGTGAGACAGTTACATGTTTGCAGAGGCATGGCTTGATGCTTAAAAACAAGCAGTGTGGGTGCTGTGTGATGGTACTGGTCTGATATGCACAAAAACTGGATTCCTCCAGCGCTGTGTGAAGTTGTGAAAGACAGCATACCACTGAATGAATAAAACTGTGGTTGATCTTTGTAACCCTGACAGTAAGGGACCAGTTGTTTTGGGGCTGCATTGTCCTTGGCAAGTTGCAAACTAAAAGTGGTCCAGGGCTCAGTAGCTAATTTCCAAGCAAGTAATTGCCCCGATTGACCCCAGCTTGTTCAGTTCCTGCAGGTTGGCTAGCATGACTAGCTGGGGTGGGATTCAGTCTATTGGGTCTGCTTTACAAGAGCAACTTGACAGCAAAAGTGGGTGGGTTCAAGTGTAGTGTAAGCTGGTGTTTCTCCAGCCTTTTGAACTTGTGATTTCCTTTTGGCTCTTCTGTCTTCATGCAAGCCAGTGAATGACAGCAGCTCAGTTACAGAATGTTCTGTAATTTCTGATTGCAGTTTTCTACTTTCATTCCCCTAATCCAGTAATTGCAGATATTTCTCATTTCTTTACACCGAAAGAACACGGTTGCCACTACTAATACGGCTTTTCTAATACTCAAGTGATCTGTAGCTTTCTTTATGCCCTTCTTGTAACTCTCAGCTTGAGAAATAAAAATCATGGACTATTGTTGCTTTCTTGTACTACTATTTAGAACAGAACTGTTTGGTTTTTGTGCCTTTGGTGACAAGTGGCTGTTGACATGCAAATGATTTTGCATGGATATATTGATTTGGAGGATATGACTGGCTTCAGTGGAGTCTCTGAGGTTACACCTTTGAATTTGGCTCTTTGGTATATCCAGGGCAAGTGTTACAGACAAGGAAGATGTTGCCATTCCTACCTCCTGAAAATTTACACAGGATTAGTATTAAAGTTTAGATGGAAATAGTATCTGAACATGCAGTCATAAGTATCCAATTTTGCAAGCATTGGATTATATGAAACAGACAGATCAATGACTTCAGGAGAACTCACAATGTGAGCAGACAGGAGCATTTGTGGAAGACTGGATTCAGCAACGTGTCCAAACTACAGAGGAAGATGGTGCAATTTTATTGGCAGTGGCAAAGAAGATGCATCCTTCTACAACAGTCATGTGGTAAAGACAGATGAATTGTGAGATCTGATTTCTTCTACTCATGTCTCGGCATGGCAATGAGGTCACAGACTCTGCCGCAGTTGCATAGTGAAATGATTTATTATTCACACCAACAGACTTTTATACCAATGCTAGCTTAAGCTACTAGATGCAAGAAGGAGAGAACTTCCACCTGCTTGTTGAGCAGCATCTTCTCCATGGCCAGTTTTGATGTTGAAGAGCTGGGGGTTGGGAATGATAAAGTTCGGTATCTATGGCTAAGGATCAGGGGGAAGGCCTGGAGGGGTGACATCTTGGTGGGCTTCTGTTACAGACCGCCTAATCAGGATGAAGAATGAGGCATTCTGTGAGCAGCTTGCGGAAGTTGCGCGATTGCCAGCACTCGATCTCATGGGAGACTTCAACTTCCCTGATATTTGTTGGAAATACAATACAGCACAGAGGAAGCTGTCCAGGAGGTTTCTAGAGTGTGTGGCAGATAGCTTCCTGACACAGCTGGTGCGAGAGGCTGCCGGGGGTGGTGCCCTGCTAGACCTGCTCCTCACTACCAGAGAAGGACTGGTGGGAGGTGGGAAGGTTGGGGACTGTCTTGGGCAGAGCGACCGTGAAATTGTAGAATGCTCTATTCTTGGAGATGTCAGAAGGGTGACTAGCAAATCTGCTATCTCGAAC
>PPHD01005287.1:0-26668 GCA_002909625.1 Bambusicola thoracicus | reverse complement strand
CCCCAGGTCCTTCTCTGCAGAGCTGCTCTCAAGGACTGCTCCTTCCAGTCTGTACAGATGCCTGGGGTTCCTCCGGCCCAAGTGCAAAACCCTGCACTTTGCCGTGTTGAACCTCATTAGGTTCACCCGGGCCCACCTTTCAAGTCTGTCAAGGACCCTCTGAATGGCATCCCTTCCTTCCTCCGTGCCAACTACACCACTCAGCTTGGTGTTGTCAGCAAATTTGCTGAGGGTGCACTCGATTCCATTGTCGATGTCATTGGTAAAGATGTTAAAGAGCACCGATCCCAAGGCAAACCCCTGGGGGACTCCGCTCGTTATCGGCCTCCACCTGGACATAGAACCATTGACTACCACCCTCTGTCTGCGGCCTTTCAGCCAATTTCTTATCCAACGAGTGGTCCACCCTCCTGCTAAGTGTGTTAACTGCAAGTAAGATAGAGTGACTTTTCAATTTGCTAAGTCAGGTTCTCTTTGAAAAGCTGGAGAGTAGTTGGGCTTTTTTTAACAACTGGCCTTAACCAATAAGACTCTGGAGGGCTGTGGTTTAACAGTCTTTACTAAAGTAGTACTCTTAATACAGTCAACTGCAGAAATGCCTATTTTTTCATATCATTCCAGATACAAAGGAAATGATATCACATACAACTACCATTCAGCATGGCATTGGCATGTTGAAGAGCATTTTCTTTTTGCAGTTTTCAACATCTGAACAAGGCTTGTGGTGTTAGAGAGTCTTACAGTGTGGGAGACTGTCTTTTGACCAGCAATTCAACACTATGGAAAAGGAACTTTACGAAAATCTGTACCTTAACAAAGGCCTAGCATGCAAATGTAGCAAGTAAGTCAATGTGACATAAACCCTGTGAGAAATACTACTCATGCTAGAGACATTTAAGAAATAAAATTTTTTCTTAGGACATATTAGTTTATTCCTTGACAATGGACCTACAGGGGGAATCAAATGGATGACGTGGGATGAGGCCTGCAATCAGAGGCTTGAGAATCTTTTACTACCTTAGCAAACTAGAAGTTGTCATTGCACTAACTGAAAGAGATGGTTCCCAGTAACAAAAATCCCACCTCTGTAACAGTACTACTGTGAGAGAGTAGCTCAGAATCTCCTTCATGCTAGCTAGCTGGACTTCACAATTACTCAACTATTTTCTTCAGCAAGAGTTTAGAAAGACTCCTGGGAGGTAAGGTAAAAGAACATCCCTGGGACAGTGAGACGATTCCTTAACGATTTCTTAAAGATACACAGTGTTATGGTGTCTTAAGACCCTCTTTTGCTTTTTGAGTTTTGAGCCTTTGAAATTTGGACCCCAGTCCTTGTAGGAATAAATCTATACCACAGCCCACCAAGACCTTTGAAAACTGATAGCTCCTTGGTAATGGTTAAACAGAAATGGTAAGTACATTTTGATACAACCTCCTTTTATTTGTTTCATCTACATTTTAAGAATAAGAATAAAGATAAAACATTGCTCCCCTTACCCCATTTTTTTTTTTTAACTTTGAAGTATGATACACAGATTGTCTAGCAAGTGAGGTTTTGTACACACTTGCATGCACACATTAAACTGATGCATTTAATTAATGAAGACACCTTGGGGCTCAAGCCTCATTTTCCAATCACAGTATAAAAAATTAAGTGCGTGTGTAACATTTGTGAATTTTCACCAGTGAAATATTTGAAAAGAACACATAAAACAACATCAGCTGCATTCCTACTTAAAACATTCTAAATATTACTGTAATAATACGCTGTCTTAGCAGCATGGCTTTGGCAAACAGAGAGAAGCTATATGCCTTCCTTTTCCTCTGAAAATTTCCTCATTGCTTTCCTTGCAACACATATGTGGTAAGTTTGTTCAAGCGAGAGCTGTTTCTTTGTGGGCTTGTACAGTATTTAGTACAAAAAATGTTGAAAAGTATTTGAGACATCTGTACTCTGCTTCAAAGAATGTAAATTTTAAATGGTAACGGACATAACTAAAACAAGTATACTGTGGAAGGTAATTACAGAGAGAATAACAAATTTAATTTAGAATTGTAACTTTTCTTTGTGTTGTAACAATTATTTTCAAGTGCTTTGCTGGCTGGTAGGGTTCACATCATCTTTAGGATCCAAATTCTCCATGCACTACAAGAATAAGTACCAAAGAGTAATATTCATAAAGATTGACACTTGCTGGAGGAGAATGTGGAAGGAAGCTGTCCAGATCATAAATGTTAACCAATGAGGAAGGGTCATGCCTCTATTCCTGTACCTCAGTTAGGAGTTCCTGATTGCTGCATTTCAACCAAGTTAGATACTTAAACTGTAGTACATTGTTAGAGAGGCATTGAAGGAACTCTGTTTCCTCACCTGCCAATAAAAGGACTCCATTCAGTTCTGCAGAAGTAGTTACTGAACTGAAGAACTGGAGCCTGGTTGTGTTTGCTGCATCCCTGACAAAATACCCTAAAACTGTGGGCAACAGGGTATGCATTTCATATTTTCTTTAGTTCATTGTTTAGTGTGTAGTAAAAATCATCTTTTATGTAATTTGACGAATTGAAATAACTGCCATCATAACTGAGTTTTCTTTATGGTTTAGATACTTTTCAACGCTGTTCTAGTGCTGTCATAGAAAATGAACACAAGAATTGCTCATTAAAAAAAAAAAAAATAGAAAGAAAAACAGGCATCGTTGCTCTAAAGGAATTCCAAAGACTCTGGGAGAGACACTTTTTTGGATTTAACAAGAAATGATATGAGTGGGAGTTCTGAGTCAGAGTGCATGTCTTAGCTTCACATTGTTCTTTAAAGATCTTTCTCTTAAATTTACAAATGGTATTCCACTTTCTGAGAGAAGTATGGATACCTGAACAGTGGTCTGAGGAAAACGTATAGAACCAAATGCAAATTTCTGTTCCAGCGCCCTTCTGGGAATAGGCTTATTAAGGGAAATTAAGAACTCATTTTGTGGAAAGAAAAGCATTTGCAATAAACTGAAATGAAAATTGATGGTAGCATTTTCTTCACTTAGCAGCATTCTGGTGAGTGGGCTGGCGACTGTGATTCCTAAAAGTGAATAGCAGCTAATATGGGTGAATTGTAACTGAGACTCAGTTTTTTTCTAGGTTTTTGGAAGGGCAAATATTCATACAAGTAAATAGTTTAGCACAGCCCTCAGTGTGCATGCATGAAAGTGCTAGTTAATACTATCAGAATTTGACATTTTGTTTTTTTTCTGTATTTTTTATGGATCTTGCCTGTTCTGCAGCTGTTCTTTATTATACAAAATGACTAGAAGGTGAAATATAAACATGAAGAAGAACAGAATAGTAGTACTATCTTACCTGCTTGTTTGATTTTCCAAGTTTCATATATCAAACAAGCAGTGAGTATAAGTCTTTGCAGTACAAAGTCAGTGCAAGAGCAGTTCAAGGTAACACTAGACCTATTAATAGGCCCAGTAGGCTGGTGTTAGTCACAGAAGTCATAAACCATCAGGCTTCTGTTATTACTGCCTGTGGTCTTATTGTATGTTAAAACCCATCCAAAACCTTAAATCTAAATCTTTCCAGATCTGCAAATACAATAGCTGGAAGTAGGGAGCAGGGGAGAGGTGCCTAGCTTTTCACAGAAGGGCTTGCAGAATAAAAATTTCTGATGAGAAATTATTCCATGCCAACTTCTCATATTGTGAAGATTTTTTTATATGGAATTTTGAGAGGTAGAAGTTTTCCTTTATTTTATGTTGTGCTACAAAATAAAACTTCATAGCTCTAGATGAGAATTAAGTGTTTGCCTGCAACCTTGTTCTTTACATTCACCTGCTCAAAACCCACGCTACAGATAGAAGTTACTGGAAGCCCTCCAAGTAAACTAATAAAAACTCTTGCTTGAGGAAGTGGGAGAGGGAATGAGCAGAAGGGATCAGCTTGAATGTTTCTTCAGTACAACCTGCAATGTGCAAGTCTGTGGTCTTGAAGAAAATAAGCACATTAATACTCTAAAGAGCTAGGTGGGGAATAATTTCCATTTTCTTCATTGAAATGAAGATCCTCTTGAACTAGTAGCTTATAAAATATGGGGGGGAGATGTTAATACCTTCACAGACATGATGTAATTATGGGGGCTTCTTCAAATGAACTATTTCTAAAATGATACAGTTGGTTCTTACTTTGCAAATCCTCTTCAAAGCCACTATCAGTGTCAGTCAAAGAGCATTCAAATCAAGCTGGAAATGATCTCAGTTTGTGGTTCTGAGATATCCATAGTAATTCCAAGTACTGGAGTGCCTGGTATTTTTCTTTGACAAGGAGAGAGTCGTGCTGAGTGGGGTTGGAAAGAGAACCTGGGAAGAATTTCACTTCATTGTTTCAATTTACATTAGATAAAATGGGCGTCCCAGATGTCTTTTTGAGGAGACAGACACCGGAACTTTAAAACTTCATTTTCTTTCTTTCTGGGAAGACAATTTTAAGCTTTGAACTCCAACATTCTTAAATAATGGGCATAGAGATGAGGGTGACTTTTTTTAAATTCCCAAAAAGATGGGAAAATTAAGCACCCGCAGCAGTACCTAAAGATCTAGCTGAAATGAGGATTTTTGTAATTCTGTGTACCTTTTGTACATATACTATGAGACATTCCTACTCAGATAGAACCTAAGCAGAGAATAAGACAAAAGGGGACAGCGAAACACTAGGTATTAGCTTGAAGTTTAGGACTAGAATTTCCTCAGCAAATTAGGTTTGTATCATACTGGGGAACTGAATCCAGCCCAGTGACTCAATCACAAGAACAATGCTACAAAACTTAAGTGAAGGAATCAGATGGGTAACCTTCCAGAGCTTCAAATAAATATCAGATTATAAGTCCAACTCTGCGTTTCTTATTCAAACTAACTCCCTAATCCAAACCCCTTAAGAATCTCTCTACATTTTTAATGCACACATCAGTACGTATTGCAAACAGCATGTGTATTCAGCAGACAATGGTGATTGTTGTGGGTGGCAAAATATGCAGTGGGTTGCAGTAGCAACGATTACATCCTGTATCTTTTTAATATAATGCGTGGATCATATTTCAAAAACTGTTTATAGTTAGAGAGTAAAATATGACTTTGATTAATATTTACATCCAATCTAATGCCTTCATTTGTTCCATTGTCTCACTTTAAGCACTTGTATGCAAAAGATTCTGATGTTATGTCAGCTGAAGCTTAGCAACTGCTATTATTGATTATAGCCTTGATGGAAACTTCTCAGCAGTTTACAGTATTTTGTTAGGATATTTGAAGAGACATAAAGTATTATTATAAAGAAGCAAAGCTAGGTTTGGCAAAGAGCCTTTCTTTTGTCTGTGAAACTCTCTTCAGTAAATTTAGAACAGAAGGACTTTTCTCTGGAGTGAAAAATATACGTATTGCTGGCTACAAGCATAAGTTTGCTGCTTCACCAATTTAGAATTAGATGATGGACTTATTTAGTAGACATTGGATAGTAAAAAGTAAAGCCCATAATTTAAAATGTTCCACATTACCACATTCCAAGAAAAACATGGCCCAGTGAACAAAACCAGCAGTATTGTAATAAGAAAACAACTAGGTGCATTTTTTCCAAAACCTAACCCCAGAAATCTAAATGCATGAGTTACTGGCTAAAAATGCCATTTTCATGTCTCCATTTCTTCATGGACTGAAAAAAAATAATAATAATTTGAGAAAAAAAAAGGTGTAAGACTCCAGGTGAAGATTCAGAATGCTGTTGTAATGTTATAAGCTTTTCGAATCTTCATGTTGCTTCTTTAATTTTTAAAATAGGCTTTTTTTTCTTTATAGGAGATTTATTGTTACAACAATTTTGTTTTTGTTTGCTTTGTTTTAAATGTAAGATTTTTTTAAGGAATTGTAGCAATTACTGTATCTGAAGGATTTCTGTCATTTCATTTCCTGCACTGGCTTTGCTACTGAATCTAGGAGAGGGGTCAATTTTCACACAAGCTACAGAAGACAACTGTTGACATGTAACATTCACTGTATTTAAGCATGCTGCATGAGTTCCCCTCTTATTGATGTCCCTTTCTGATTGCTATATGCTTCTAAGTACTAATCATAAGTACTAACTATGCATCTAAGTTACACCTATGCTGAGTGAGTAGCATAGACTAAAATTCCAGTCCAATTCTGTAAAACAGCAGCTTGATTTAAGTTACTGGATCATAATTTCACTGGTTGAAATTGAGAATGGAAGATGGTAGGAAGACTGACAGAAGAGAAAAGCTTTAGCCAGATGCTTGAATCCCTGATCTTCTGAAGTGTTGAAGCAGCTTTGCTTTGGCGTTCTAAAGTGTTTTTTTTCAGGACAAGAGAATCTGTATCTGTACAAGAGGATGGACATTACTACATAGATACCTGTTCAAAGAGAAGAAAGCCCCTGAAAATGAAACCATAAAAAAAAAAACCACAAAAACACTATGAGGAAGATAAGGCCTATATAGGCAAGATACAGGGAGTCTGAAATGTGATTTTCTCATCGTGCTTGACTCAAATGTGCTGCCTTCTGTAGCTTACCCTCTGTTGAACATTTAATTAAGGACTTGAAATCTGAGAGATGGATCAGAGGTACATTACAGATACAAATGTCAATAGGATAAGGGATGTAGATGCCAGGAATTGCTGCTGTGTCCACAAGACTCTACTGCTGCTTCTGTCTCTCTGAAGGAAATGTTTCTTTCACTTATCCTTGTGCAAAAATCAAAAGACCTTCTACAGGAAGTCTTCCTTCCTGTAGAAACCACATTCCTCTAAATAATGAAACCATCAACTGCTTTCTAAAGAACTATTTTTCTTCTGTCTCATCTTTAAGAGGACTGAAATGCTACTCAATTGTTTGTACATGTATATGAAGCTGTTGGTATGTACTGTCCCTATCATTTCACAGCCACTTTCCAGTGATAGCAATGTTCCAGACTTCATATTTAGCTATTTTCTAACAGTAGGCAAGAGATTATTTTTAAATATTATTAGTTTTGATGGGGTGAGGGGCAAAGGCAATTCCTGTATGCTGCATATACTCAGCTGTTTGATCTCTTGCTGTTCATGGATAGTCAAATATTAATCAGAAGAACATAGCGTGTAATGACAAAGTCAAATGTACCTTTGTTTTATATCTTCTATCTCCTAACTATGCACAGTGTTTTGTACAATTCTATGATGGACCTAAAAATAGCACCAAAACATGGTGTGTCAAATGCATCTCCCTTAAGAGATTTGATGTGAATACTCCATTACGTGCCCTGATGTCCACTGCCTGAAAGACAAGAAGTTTAGTTATTTGTGTGTAAAAATCTGAGTTCATATATAAAGCAGAAATATTATGGCTGTTCAGAACCAATGGGTGGTAAGCATTAAGAGGAAGTTTCAATTCATAAGTTCGGAAAAAGACAATCATTTAGAAAACCTTTACTTTTCTCTCACAACCTTTACCCTCTTCTCGTTTCTTTCTGTTCTGGTTTCACCTTAATTTATACATGCTTTATTTGACTTCCCTTCCTCCTTCTCCTTTCACTGGCTCCTAAGCAGAAGATGGAACAAGGTAAGCTGTTTCAGTTTGGAACAATGTTTTTAAAGTCTGGCGTTTAGTTTTTTGAAATTAGGAAAGATTGTTACAGAAAAAGATGAAAGCATTTTTTATTCAGCAGGTTATTGTTACAAGGAGTGCATCTGCAGTTGTTATCCTTCTAAGTGCTGTGATTATTCTATGCAGTTGCTAGGAAAATTGAACTGTAAAACACACCAGAAGGCTTACGGCACTAGGCTGTATTTGAAATACATTATACTAAAAGACTACCCTCAAAAGAGGGAAAGAAATTCAATCCATGGAGTCCAGATTGGGTGGAAAAGCCTACAAGGGAAAGTTGTGTTTAAAAAAACAAAACAAAACGTGTGAAGCCAACAAAAGGCATTTCTGGTCTTGGCTGAAAAAACTCTTACGTTCTTCATATGACAATTGAATATAACAAGAAGCTGTGTTACTGACTGAACGATAAATCGCTTGTGAGACATAGGAGCTCACTGAACATTATTCCTGCTTTTCCCCTTGATTAACTGTGCTGTGGTTTTATGAGTTACAAGCAAAATGTGCACCTCAAGTCACGCACTCTTAAATAACCCAGCAATATAATCTATTTAGAGAAGGCTTGAAGCATTTTTCAGAACAAGTGCATCATTTTTAAAGTTTTTCCATGGGGAATTATTTGTAAAAATATGTATCTTTTGGGATTTGTACCAGGATATTTCTTAATTATTGCTGACATGTCGCCCATAACACCATAAGCTCCCTCAAAGGGCAAGAAAAAAAGAATCATTCTCCCTTAATCACCATATATAAACCAAATAAATTTAGCAACTACTTCGTGCTATTGAAGCAACAAATTGATGCCTTCAGAGTTCCCTAATGACTTAAATATTAAAAATAATATTAAAAAAAATCAAATGGGGAAAAGAAAACCCCGCACAATTCCAGGATGGAAACATCAATTTTTTAGAGCTACCCACTGGCACAGAGACATGCAGGACATAAGTGACCAAAGATTGTCTAGTCAGTCAGCTAAGCATATGAAATGTGGAAGGAGGTAAAATGAATTGGGAAGGCAGTAAATGAAGCTTTCATGGAGTCAGGATGAAGGGTCCAGTTCTTAATATCTAGAATAACATCTAAAAACATAAGTTGTTATTTTGAACAGGACTAATAAATTAAAGACTAAAAGCTAAGCTTTTCTACAAAGAATTAGTAGAGAGCATTCAGTGTGATACACATCACCTGCAACTTACTGTACAATGACTCCCTCCGATAGCCAAACCATGCTAAATCAAGTATGACATGTAACTATTTAAAGGCTAGGACTTCACACAATGGCTGTATTTGGTACTCCAGGTTCCCTGCTGCAGTAAACCTAAGTATTTCTGAGAAAACTCCTCTGAGAAGCTTAAATGAGAAAAGTCTCTTTTTCTACCTGGTTTATAAAGTTTATATATATAATTTTAAATAACATTCTTGAACCTTAGTGCCCAGATGTTTACTAGTCTTTCAGAACTCAACAGAATAGCGACAAGTAGTTTCATCCTTTTCATATACATAATTTTCAAAGTTCTCAAGATGTATCCTAAGCAGATTTTGGCGTTCTTGTTCTACAGAAAATGGGACCTGAGAAACATTGCTACATCCACTTGACCATGATTGCTGAGGGCCAAGCATTTGAAAAAGTTTTTGTGTACAGAATTATGTGGGAGATACCGGACAGTACCCAGAATACAAACGAGTAATGCATATCATTCTCAGAACTAGAGGCTATCATTAAAATATAGAGACTCACCTTTATTTCAATGATCCCTGGAGTTGCCAGCATATACAATAAGAGAGCTGGCAAATCAAGCTCTTCTCCAGCTTCAAAAGCCTTTAAAAAAAAAAAATCTCTGTTTATTGTCCAATAAAGTTTATAACTATATTCTGTTAAAACATACTTAAGTAAGGCCTGACATGACTAAAGTCTAATTTACAACCCTCGCTCTTTCTTCTTTTTGAAGAAGATGAATAATAGCTTGGTGTTACAATGCCCCAAACTAACAGTTTTTTTTGTTGATACCCAACTTTGTAAGCATAATAACTTGCATGTAGGTGGAAAATGCTCGTGTGATTCTGGGTACTTGATCTGGCAAACTTATAAATAACTGCATGTTTGTGCCTTGATAGCTTGATTTTAAGGATCTTGAACAATATAAGAACACAACCATCAGACAAGGTGAACATGGCTGTGAAATTTTTCTCAGATGACACACCACATTGATACAAGGCTAAGGAGTTGAATTTTGGAAGTTTGACTTCTAGTTTTCTTTTTCAGGCAATGTGTGTCCAATTTAAGCTTGAAGCAGTCATATATCCTAAAGAAAAAAAGCATAACAGTATTTAAAACTTCTGTAAGAAAAAAAAAAAGAGAGCCTTTTGCCAGTTCTGGAAGACAACATCACAAATCTCTTTCTCTTCATTAAAGAATCAACAAGTTGCAATTGCAAGTATTATTCATACCCTTTCTAACACCAGAACAAAGAAAAAGGTAGAAAATACTTGATCATTCAACTCTGAGTTCTTTCTATTGAGGCATGAAGGATCTTTGTGTCTCACTGTAACTCGGAAGATTTGATTAATTATTAAAAACACTGACTGTCAAGATGCTGTTACCACAGACAGCACAGAAGCCAAAAGCCTGCACCATTACCAAAAAGTAGTTTGAACTGACAAACATTACTGAATGCACAGTTCTATAACATATCTTATAGAGGCTCTGGTTCAGGTCAGGAGACAGCTGCTCAACAGCCAGACCCCAAAGAGTACAGCAAGATAAATATAAACCACCTATACTTTATAGAATACTTACAGATTCTTAAAATAGTGGAAGAAAAAAAAATTAATTCTGTTCAATATTTGTGATTATATCTATAAATTAAGCCATCCAGTCTAAGAAACTCAAATGTTTATTTCTCTGAGGTCTTTCTGCATGCACTTCACTGTTACCTATTTTGTCTAACCTTTTTGTAAATTCACTGTCTCAGAAATTTAATATCCCACTTGTCTTGATTTGACTGTCTCTTTGTTCACTCGTTATATCTCACTTTTCATTCAAGTACATATGTTTTTAATTGAACAATCTTGTTACACGTTGTCAGGAAATAGACCAACTATCCCCAAGGATCCATTCTGGAAATCTTGAGAACCAGCCTTAGATAGGAATTCTCATTTCTTTACCAGTTTTAGATTATTTATTTATTTTTATTTCTTAAGAAAAAAAACAACACCCTATTTAAACATATTTAACTAGACAAATAATCCTACAGACCAAAAACGTCCCAGGGCTTGTGCTACTGTTTCATATCACAAGGGAGCCAGGCCTACTGCCAACCTTAACACAGTTCATATTAGAAATCTAAAACCTCTCAGATGTATTAAGAATCCTGTGCTAGAACTTGGCTTAATTCCTGATAGTTATTCTACTACACTTTATTTTTTAGTGTGGAAAAGACTGCTGTTTTAGCTTGTCACTGTCACCAAAAATCTGAACAACCAATGACATTTCACTAAAGCAGTTACTGAATCTGTATTATTGCCCCCTGACCAGTAGTGGTTACTACTAAAAAGCTGAAGGTCTTTTGCCACAGAATCAGAACTTCATGTATTTCCTAGAATACACCATAGTTGTCTTTTTTTTTTTTTTCCCCTAAGCTTTTGGAAATAGACACAACTAATAACTGTTGGCAAATATCATTAGCTTCTCCGCAAGTAATACAACATATGACAATTAATGACCAGTCCAGCAGAGGTGTTGGCTCCTTGCATTATTACAGGTATGAAACACTTTGTCAGCTTATGTGCATATATATGCCTGTAAGTGTACATAAGTTTAAAAATATTTTTTTAATATGAAGCTTTGGAAATGGTGTTACAGCAGCACCAAAACGCACAGCAAGAAATGAATTTTGATTTTGAAGCTGGGGGATTCAAGATGAGGAGTAGTTTCTGCTGATTTATAGAGCACACGAATGTTAACATTTCAATTGAACACGCAAAGAGATGGCAACAAACCTTAGATTGTCCCTGGCCTGATATATCTGTTCAGATTGTTCCTGGTCTAAATTGGCTACAATTCAAAAATAATTTTTTACAATAGGAATATCATAACCCAGAAGTGCAAAAACACAAGTAAATAAAAATTATTAAAAAAATAAAATAAAAAGGCTGGAAGCAATTTCAGAACTTTTTCCCAGAGTCCTTTTAATGTTCAAGCTGCTTATAAGTTAACTGAACTATTTCACTCTACATCAGAGAAACAATTTGAAAGTCTTTTGTCATTTTTGGACACTTACTACACTAAAGTCAGTTCATGTTTACCTGGATGTCCATTGTGTAATCAGTTACTGTTATCCAATCCAACAGCTGCATTTAATTTGCTTGGGGCTTATCTGGCAGCTTACAGGCATAGAATTTATACTTACATATTCTTCAGAGGTGTAGGAAAATAGTTAATATAGAAATAACCCTGTAAGTACACAACATATGTGGTTCTGTCTACGCTGTGAATTTCATTTAAACATGTTCCACCCAGCGTGTGCATCTGTAACCACAACTACTACTTTTAGCCTCTATTGTTCACAGGGTAGTAAAATGCCATCAAATAATAGCTACA
Source organism: Bambusicola thoracicus (assembly GCA_002909625.1). NCBI lineage: Eukaryota > Metazoa > Chordata > Aves > Galliformes > Phasianidae > Bambusicola > Bambusicola thoracicus. Next base: position 14,433 of record PPHD01005287.1, on the reverse strand, counting down.
ATACTGTAATGCTATAATGTGAGGGAAAGTACAGTGACAGTAGCAGGGTAGCACAATCCTAGGCTACAACATATGAGAACAAACCCAAAAACAACAGCTGTAGACACAGAAACAACGGAAGAAAAACTGCTTACCTTCAAAAGAGCTCCAGTAGGCAGAAATCTCTAGAGAGATACCCTTTACCTTTGCTGCCAACCCTTACATGAGGTTTGAAAAGGGGTGGATCCTGGCTCCTCCCTTCCAGTCACTCAGGTGCATGGCATACACCTGAGCTCCCGTGGGTTGGCCCTGCCTTCCCACTAGGTGCTCAATCACTGCTTCAGGCTGTGACTTAGCATTTCCACTACAAATACTTACCCAGGTAACAGATTAATGGGAGAACACAGAGATTTGGGGGAACAGCCTAAGCAGCCAGAATGCAGTATTGGCCAGTCAAAGACCTGGCATTCTAGTCTTATTCATGGAGCAGAATAGTGTGAAACTGTGTTGAATTGCACTGAGCAGTGTAATGGCTGTGTGTTCTACTGTGTCTTCTGTTAAATGCTAAAAATGTCACTCATGCGCTTCCACACTGACAGAACTATTTTACTATGATAGTGGTTGAAGAGATGTTTATGTTTTGCAGGGCAGACAAGTAAAATACATTTTATTTATCACAGAAGCAGTGTGTGCTTGAAAACGAAGATGCTCGATACTGGTACTATGAAAGTGTAGCTGGAAAAGGGATTTGCCTGACAGTTGTAAATCCTTAAACTGTAATGTCACAAGTATGACTTCAGTTACATCAAAATGAGGAAAACTAAGTACAGTTCTGAGCAATGCTACACTTAGCTGCTGTGATGCCTGAAGGAATTTACTGTGTCCATGTTAAGATTGGAATGGTGAATGCAGAGCTGATTGGTAAATAGATATCAAAGTCTAAAGTCCTTTTGTAAATATAGTCTATAATCTATGCTGTACAGGGAAAGCAGAATAAAGCTCTTTGACAGCCTTGAAAGCTCTACTTGAAGAGCGCTGAGGCAAGAATGTTTAGAAGCAAGTACTTCACAGTGTGGTCAATACTTTTCCTACATAGATTTGCTGCAAATGTATTTTACATCTATAACTAAGTGACCAATGACATAAGTTCATTCAAATTCAAATCAAACAGCTGTAAAACACGTAGGAATGTAAGGTGCTTCTGGTTGGCACTTTTGTGTCTGACAGTATTATTAGCTGTAAAGATTGAATATCATTTGATTTTTGAGAGTTGAGATTGAGAAGGCAAAGAGGAAGACTGGCCCGTGAGTTCTAATTAGCAATGGTGAAAAAGATCTGTCCTGTTCAAGGCAAGAGATTTAGAACTTAATTCAACAGAAATAAATTATGTTTCTGAATGCTATTAAGTAAGTATGGCAAAATGTTAATAAAGCACACTTTGAAAAGAAAGACGTATGTCTGAAATGAGAAATGTTTAAATCTAGAAAATGCTCTAAAAGACTTTTGTTTTGTAAAACACTCTTCTTATAAAAGGAATACAGCTTATAAACACAAACACACACATACAAACACATCTGCACACGCATACTTCCCAAACCCGTAAGATGTCTGTTTGAAAGATGACATTTCTTTCAGTGACTTAAAGTTTCTTCAAGGCAGAAAACTATGGAAGATACAGTATAGCTGAACATCTGTCTTGTCATGTAGGCAGATATTAGGATTAAATTAACTAGAAATGAATAGAATGATATATGACAGGGTGCAGATGTCCCAGCCACAGTGTGATAATTTCATTGCAAAACTATGTAATGAATTCCATACATTACAGAAATACAAATATACTACTTTAGGTAATTGTGATGAAAAGGTATAATATGGAATGGATAAACAGATGGCATACCCAAAGGCATTTTTTGTTTGCTATTGCTCTTTAGTCTTTTTAAAACGACTTTATTTGGTTTACTGTAAGTCTATTATTACATCCTTGCTTTTTAATTTTTTTTTCTCGTAGCTATTCTGAATCTGGATAGCATGAGGAGCATAAAGGACCATTCTGTATGTCTGCTTTCCAGATAGATTGCTTAGTTCCCATTTCTTTTCTAAGCTGTACATTATTACTACTACATCTAAAGCCAACATTTCTGTGACTTCAGAACAAATTGGATTGATTCTAGAAGCTTTTTGGCTTTATGTATTTGCTAAACTGGCACATGCTGCATCTGTGCTACTTGAATTAACAGAACTGTTCATATTTTACTGCAGATTACTGGCAAACTTTCCTTTATTATTTGCAAATGGGTACTCTGAGTAGTGTGTGAGTCAGTCAGTCAACTCCTATCCGTTTTTAATAGGTATATTAAAACATGATGATATGATGAGATATTTTATTATATAAATAGTGATTTGACCATCCTGAGTAAGTACATAAAATGCCCTTTTATATCTGACAGCAGGTATTTTTAAGTGCTACAAATAGTTAAATGTACAGTAGGACTTTCCATTATTGTTCTCATTTGGACTGCATAGTCAGTCCTTAACCTCCTTTATGTTCGAAGCTGAATTGCAGGAAAACAAGTAACTAAAGTTCTACATGTAGAAACATAATACCTACAGTCTGCACCCGTATATGCCTATGCCTTTAAGGTATGTGTATATAGTTGAGACTGGACTGAGGCTCATATAAGAATGCAAATTTTAGTTGTGCTGGTAGCTGCAGATTCTGTAGGTAATATCACATCAACCTACGAAGAAGGAGGGCTGCTCTAAAAGCAATGCCTCCTATTTTACTATGTTGGCCTCCAATGTCAGAGATGGATGTTGGCTGTAGAGGTCAAACCTACATTCCATTACACTGTTGCAGTGTGACAGATGACAGCAGAGGGGCAGTGTGGCAAAATGGTGTCTGACATAGAAGTGCTGATGAAGCAACGGTGAATTCATCTATTAGGAAAATATTACACCCATTGACATTTATCGATGCTTGCTGTATGTTTACGGAGACCAAATTCTGGATGTGAGCACACTGAGGCAGTGGGTGGTGTGTCTCAGCAGTCACAGCAGTGACTGACAGTCACCTCCACTGGTGGAGATTTTTACAAGCACAACATGGTAGGCATTGGTGAAAATCTGTAGCTACTGCTGCTGACTACATTAAAAAATGATGTTTTGTAGCTGAGAATTTGCTCTATAAGATAGTGTCATTGTGTTCATTGTATCTGTAGTAGCTTTCAAGGAAATAAATAGAAAGTATTACTTTTGGAGCAACTAAAACATTTTCAAATACAGAGGTTTCAAATACAGAGAGTATTGTAGAAATAGCATCTGTAGCACTGATGTTGTCTTGCAGTAAAACGGCTTCTGAGGTTTTCCAGTGCCTCAACTTCAGTTTAATCACCTGCAAAAGATACCTATTGCCATATATTCTCCAATGCCATAAACACTACCTCTTAATTACTATGTCTCTAATGCTATCTCTATTTTCTCAGAAAAGAACAATCTTTAGTAATAGAAACAAGCTTGAGAGCATTGTCTGATCTGATTAGATCTCTAAAGCAAATCAGAGACTAAATACAGCAGTATTTTTGTTAGCACCAGTGCAAACATGCATTGACACCTCACACATTTCAGTCACTGCTGCAGTGGTTGATTTTATTGCTAGTTTTAATCGCTTTAATTCAAGTGTTTTGATGAAGGTGCCGGTATCAAGTTTAAGTTCCAGTACATTAAAACGTTAACGCACTGGTTACTTAATTCTGACTTAGTATCTCCTTGTTTCAATTTCAATGTTGTGATTACTGTTTTCTATTTCTTAGACTTTCAAATTAAGTTAATCTATTTAGAAGCATATGTTTTTAAATATGGAGCTAGCACAGTTCATTTTCTCATGATGAAAGGCATATTTTGGATAATCATTTTTTTCTAAACAGATGCCCAGTTTATCTCACTTAAATCAACTGTTTCTGACTGGACCGATTCCTGGATGAGTTAATTGAGCATGGCTAAACCTAAAATGCTGGCCTAATCAAGGAAATAGGAAGAGGTGATGACTATGAAGACTCTCAGCTTTCAGTAAAGGTGTTTAGTTGTTTACTTATATTCTCACAACAGAAGGAATGCAACAAATGCAGCCCACTGGAAATAATTCTGGAAAATCTCACTACATTACTTTCGGTGAAATTGAGTCTGCTCACTTTACCCTAGTGAACCAACATCTCAGGGAAACATGAAAGTAATATCTCATTTGTGCAATACAAAATAAGTGGCAGAAGGAAAGGCAGACTGAAAGGTGTATGTCTTTAGTTTTCAATTATATTAGTAGTCCTCCATTACTGTCTAAGCCTCAGTGTCTGTATTCTGCAGAAGAAATCAATGTTATTGGGAATGCTGTTCATTAATACCAGACAAATGCCCTGCTTTCTTTGCACGTATCGCATCTGTTCACTTGTTCACTTCTCAGACTTAGTTTAGTTTGGAGAATGATGATGTTGTGTTTGATTTTTTTATTTCCTCCTCCTATGGAGTCCTCTTTTGAGAAAGGCATTTTAAAAGAAAATCAGATTCTAGGATATCTTAGCTGTAAAAGAGGGCAACGTTTTATTCTCAGTGCTTTGAATACACTCATCTATCACTTTCTGTGATATAGTTCATAGGCAGACAGCTCATGGGACCGTGCATAGAAATCCATCATCATTGCAGTCTTTGTATATAAAAAAAAAATCGTAAGATGGCCTCTGTAGCTGGTGCTTGGAGAAGACTTATTATGGGGCAGGAACTGTATTATTATATTTTGACTAATTATTAATTTAATACATGTATTTAATTATGCCAGTGTTGAGTTCAGCATTTGTATATCTATCTATCTATCTGTCTGTCTATCTATGAATGAGATGATAATATCTGGTTCAGTTATTTCAAGTAACCAGTTAGTTCTGAAACCTTTATTTCCTAAATTGCACATTTGCATTTGGCCTTAATTTGAAGTAGCTGAAAGGTGTATCTTTTTACAGATCTTTTGCTAGATATCAGCGATCATAATTCCATCTAGAAATCTCAGTAGGAAATAACCAGTATCACTGCTGATGTTTCAATAGCAACACTGCTGTAATTTGTACAACATCAATAAGGGAAGACTTTGGTTCCTCTCTCTAATGCAGTAACCAAGTAATGACATCTGAAACTGTTCTGATGCCTGTGACCAAAACCTCTTGCTCAATTAAAAGACACAAACAATGTTTAGAATCATGGAATGGATCTTTTTGGTCTCCCGCTGGAAGTCTTTCTTTCTGCTAAATTGACAAGTTATGTAATTCTTAGAGCTCATCTAGTTTGGTTTTGCCTTTGAAACGCACTGAGAGTGATTAGAGTGATTAACTGGAAAAGGTCACACCTTTCCTGTGCAGTAGCAGGCCCATGGTCAGAACAAGGAGCTTAGGCTTCAGGAGTCGGGCAAATCTGTCAGCATGTGACAGCTACTAAATGTGCACTTTACCTCGGTTTTCACTGTACCATAACTCTACTATTCTCTGTCAAATTTCAGTCTACCTAAAGGTGAGAACTTCACCCCTTCCACATGGTAATTTTCAACTCTTTTACTTATTATTTTTTTCAGAAAATAAAAGTGACTTGAACAGTAGTTGGCAACTTTACAGAACCAATGCAGCACATTCAGTTAGAAGAAAAATCTCAAAAACTTAGTTATATCACAGATCTAGAGAGAAAGCACTTTCCATCATGAAATTGTTCTGCAGATAGAGAAGTATATGAACAAGCGCCTGTCTACAGTGAGCAGTCCTAGCAGCATGGTTTTGAATGGCACGTATTCTTTTCTATACTACACTCTGTTTTTAACTCTGGAGTTTCAGCAGGTTTTTGTTTTCGTTGTTGTGTTTGTTTCTTTTTTAATTACTGCAGGTAAGTCCTTAATGAAAAAGCAGCAGCAAAAAAACTGAACAAAAAATCCCCAGTACCTCATCCCCACCCTGAAGTGCTAGAATAAAACAACCCTCTTTCAGTGTTGTTCTAAGCAGTCTTGCAAGGATTAGGCTTACAGCTCACACATCTGGTTTACTGAACACAGCAAAGCAATTTTTTCTCCTTCCTGGAAAAGGAATCAGAAAAGAGCCATCATACAGAAGGAATTAAAAGTTAAGTTAACTCCAGGAGTTGATGACCTGTTGGAGCATGTGAGGTTATCAGCAAAACAAGTTAGCGGAATCATATCCTGCATGAATCATAAAGAAGAATAGGCTTATAAATATTTATTCATGTGAAAAGGCAAAAAACACTTTTTCTAGTTTGTTATTGCTTGAAGATACTGAAATATTTCAGCACTCTTCTGAAGCTAATGATAAAAATACTAATAAACCCGGAGATTTTGTTTTTACTGATTTCCTATGTGACTACTTACCATCAGTACTTATCGTCTTGATATTAATGAAGATAAGCTGCAAAGTGAATATGTCACCAAGAAAGAAAGGAGCACAGCTAGGCCTTAAGGTGAATTATTCCTGATTGTTCATAAATTAGACTGGTTAGTCTGCTGTACATTAGCTGCTATTTCTATTGACTGCTGGTCTGTATGTCTTAAAGATCTGCAGCCTAATAATAGATTTGAATCTGTCTGTAGGTAATTCATGAATGCATAAAAAAGGCATCAATAAATCAGAAGCTACTGGTAGTGAATTCTTCATACAGCTGTACATGGTGCTGCTCTGCCTGTACATAGATAGCTGAGTCCTAATCCTCTTTGAACACGTAAACATTGGCAGATGAGGGTGGGTAGGGGATTGTGTTGGCCAAAAAGAAACGTATATCTCAGTGGTCACACTAAGTGATGATACTCTTAAATAAGTATTATCTCACTTTTATTTGTGAGAGGTGTTTACAGTAATGAAAACCTAAGATGGGGCTATTGAGTGCAATATAACTGATTGCAGATAAGCACAAAGTATTTTGCCATTCTAAGGGAAATGCAGCACATTTTTTCTTTTCTCCTGTCTCTTGCCCACTCCATTCTCCTCCAAATAGAGAGTTGAACACAGACATCAGACAGCTTTTCACTGAAAATGATGAAATCAGTAAGTTCTCCCTGCCTCCAACAAAATTCAATATTGATTAAACAGCGCCATATGACAACCAGGTAGGGCGCATGTCAATCCTTAAATCCACATGTACGTTGTACGATCACCATGTTTGGTATGATGATTTCAGTCATTAATTTCATGTATAAGCTTAAGTCAGAGTAAGTGACTTGCTGTATCTTCACATACAGCCTAGTCTGGCTTTGCTATTGCACTGGGAATGGGCTTTAATATCTTTGTTGGCTAGCTGTGAGACAAGAGCTCTTTTTAACAATGAGAGATACATTGCCTAACTCTCTAATAGGATTTGTGAGTGCAGAAGTAATGCTAAAAAGTGACATCAATGAATAGTTAATACGCTATTAAATCCATGGATACATACTTTACCTTTCTCAGCAATACAGCAAGGCAAATTTTCTTCTCAATTACTGTATTACTGCAAATTCTGCAGTCATGCTGTGTGTCATTTTGGCAAAATGATAGTAGTAGTGTATGGATGTTTAAACTTTATTTTTGCATCCCTGATTTATTTATGCAAGTGAGCTATCTTTCATGAATTTTAATCTAAAGACTGGGTTTACAAAATATCAGTGCATCTGCAATCACCAATAAGGCTGTAGCATTGCTCTGAAAAGAGCTAATGTCGAATATTTGTAAGCTCTGTTGAGTTTGTGTCTCATCTGAGGCATTGTTGCATAAAATGCATTTCATGTTTTGAAAAAAAAGTTATGACTACAGTCTTTATTTTTAATGCATACTGAGGGACTGTGGGGAATGTTTTGATTTCCAAGTTTTCTGATAGGAATGCTTCCCAGTATAAGTGGTGAAATATACAGCCATGTCTTTATTCATTTATTTAGTGCATGCGACTCTCTGAAAAGGAAAAGACTTATCCTGTGAAAACATTGCTCATATGTAGAGCTAATCATAGATGAAATTTAAATAATTGATATGTAAAATTACTTTTGTCTAATGATACAGTAGTTCAGTTAGATATAAGGCAGCTTTACTTCTATTCTGGAAACTGAAATAATTATTATGGTGAAGAAAAAGAATGAAGTAGAGCAGTGACTGCATTTTGAGCTTTGCAGGAGATAGAAACCCTCAATTCAGGAGCTTCAGTTTGGAATGCATCACTATACATCAGTAGGTGTGTTTATCTTTTGTTAAATACAGACTGACTGAGACAGAAAAGACCTTTAGGTGAGCCATTAGATAATTATGCCTGATCCATGTTGGTGCTATCAAAGTATCTTTCAGCTCATTTCAGGCAGACTTTGATGAGGAACTGAGGATCACTGTCTGAGCTGTGTTCATAAAGTAGTGTCCATGTTGTGTATTTATTGAAAGGCCTAAGTATACTTCTGAACACTTAAAAACAGTAATTGTTAGAGAGAAAGAGAGACCATTCCATGGTGGGTAAATAATAAAATACTACTGTAAAAAAAAATTCATACCCCAGTGCTACTCAAAATAACTTTCAAAGTGACAAACTGAAATTGCTCTGGTCTTTGTTAAAATGAAATTTTCCACCCTGGTATCATATTGCTGGGACAGGATAATAGAAGCTCCATAACTCAGTTGTTTTGTTTTGTTTTTCTTAGTTCAGTTTACCTAAGACGCTTTCTTTTCCTACAAATATATAACCTGTACATCTCTGGGCTGTTGACTTGCTGAGAAATGATGTATCCCTGTGCAGAGGACAAAAATGGAAGGTGCCCAGGGAGTAACAGTTCTGCTACCAGAGATATCCCTTTCATATTACACTAACACTCTTAAAAGACATATTGCTCTTCGTGGATGGCTGCAAAACCAGGAACTGATACAGTCTGAATGAAGCTTCAAACAGTCCCATCAACACATGTATATCCCAGCCAAAATGAATGAAGGAAGTGACCCACCTGGTACTCACTCATATTTCTGTCATTTCATGAGAATGAACTAACCGTATAATGTCTCTTTGACTCTTGAAAGATAAAGAGACATCAGCAACCCAGATATAATTAGATGACAAATTGAATGTGGACAATAAGAGAAAATGGAAATTATCTTAGTCAAAAGGAACACAGCTTTTCTGCTATGAATATGTTGATAAAGAGAAACAAGGAAATACAAACAATGGCATCCAGAAGCTAGACATGTATTCAATAACAGTGTTCCCTTTAAGGCAATGAAACAGGAAAACAAAACAATGTAAAAAAAAAAAACAACAAAAAAACAACATAAGAATGGAGCATAGTCTTTAGAAAGACGGAGGATTCTGTAGACAGAGATCATCTATACACTCTTCAGTTATGTTGTAAACTGTAAATATGTCATCGTGGGACTGAGTTACCTGGCTCCTTCAAGCTTGGGTTTTTGTTTTTTGTTTTTAACTTTCTTAACAGCAGTTCTATAGGGAAAAGAATGTAGGAATCACGTCTTATTAAGAGCTTCTGAGTGTCCAACCCAAATTGTCTTTCCCATTTCCAATTTGTAGTCTATTTTTTGACCCTGTAGACTTATTCCTGGGCAGCAGTAGCTGCCCCCACCATGGAACCAAGTGCTGAAGATCTTGCTGTGCTTGGACCATACTGGTGAGTGCTCAGGATTCAGGAAAACCACAGCAGAATCTGAAGGAAATATCTAGCCCTGAACTGGGACTGGGATTGAAGATGCAGCAGCACTCTAGGTTGCCATATGGCCACATGAGAAAAAGCAAGGCTGATTCAGTTACCTGTCTCCAAGCTACTTTCTCAAACTTACCTATGCCAGCCCTGGAAATGAAGTAAGCAGTAAAGCTACTGATGGCTACAAAAACTGTTCGCATTTTATTTTCCTTTTGTGATTAATTATATTAAGGGAAGGTAGGAAAAAGATCCCGACACGGTGAAAATAAAGTGCTGTACTGAAGTACATGCACAAATAAGTGAGGACAAACATTCTATTTGTATTCTAAATGCATTCTAAAATATTTCCTGTAATATTGACATGAGATTCTTTTTTTTCCACCCCCTCCACCAAAATTATGTAAAATCATGTAACCTGTGGCACATGACTGGCTTCTGCCCTTGGGCTAACTCGCACGCTTTCTCTTTGAACATTATTCAAGTTTCATTCCCTAGAATGTGCATAACTTGCAGACAAGCTGAGACAGAGGCTGTTCTGGCTTTGGCTCATTATAGGTGTGCACACGTGTGTATATGTAAATATGTACATTTACCTAGCACACATACACATAATAAAATGGTGCAAATATCAGTGATGGAAGGAGCAATAAGAAACTTTCTAAGTAGGGAAAGTATCCCAAAACCATGCCTTAATGCAGACTTCAGTCCACAGATCACTGGAAATCACCAAGCATGAAAAAAAGAAAAGATGGTGATTTGATACATACCCTGTTTTTCTGGCAAAACACCAATTTGTGACACAGCACCAGAAAATGAGGAACCAATTTAAATATATCATTGAGCTTTTGAAAAAATTACATAAAATAAAATAAAATAACAACAGTTCTAAAGGCAAGTTATTTTTTCTACTGAGAACCACAGAGCCAAGTTTAGAAATAATTCTGATAGCAATAGTTTCAATAATAATACTTTGAATGAACATCAGCTTTTGTAGGATAAATTTAAACTGAGTCTGAAAAAGATTATAAACTCTAGATTATGTCTAGTTAATCTTGTGTTAGTATCATCATTCTTCATTAAACTAAACAATGTGTAATAGACACCTGCACTAAACGTATATGCCCTCACATTAGATAACTGTAACAATGCAGATATGATAATGATATATCAAATGAAAAATACTGTAATTCTTATCTAAATATATATATGAGTATGTGTATAAATATACATATACCTATATGCCTATTGGCAGACTCACAGACCCCTGCTGGGGAACACACTCTTAGAGCAATAATTAATTATAAATATTCTGTAACCTTTGCTACAGGAAATTTTACTTTGTTCAAGAATATTAATTTTTAAACATCCATACAGAATTTCACACTAGCAGCAAAAACTCAAAGTTGTCAGCATCATCAGTGACTGAGAGCCTCAAGAAACACCTCCACAACTGTCCTCATGTTTACCTCCTTTAGAAATGTCTTTGCTCATGGAAGAGCTATGGAAGAACTAAACCATCCTAAAGAGCGCTGCTCAACTACAATCTTTAGATGGGAATACAGAGAGTTGCTATAACCCATTTCTGTAAAAAGAAAGAAAATATTTTGGTTTGTACTTTGAGAAATCTCAATACCTTTCGGCCACAATGCAGATTAATATAAATAAATAAATATCAGAAAAGATTTTGTGTTTGGATGCTTGCCTTCATAGGGATTTGGTTTGCTTTCTCTCCGTGTCTCCCACTTACAAAGGAGGAGAAAACACCAGCAGTCCAGAAGCAGCAGCAGCTGCAGCAACAAAAAGGTCATGAAAAGTAAGTGCTATGCAAATAAAGGAAATAAAACAAACAGATCATTTAAAGCATAAAAGAAATAGAAGAAACGACCGTAAATCAACATGCTTGGAAAGAAAATGAAAATAAAGGCAAGTTTGAAACAAATCAAAATGTCATCAAAATAGGAAAAAAAAAAGAACAAAACCATAAAGAGCTGATAAAATGAACAGTAATTGGGAGAAACTGCAAATAAAAACAAAATGAACCTAACAAAGGCAACAGGTGGAAGAAACCTTTTTTGTTTACCTTAAAGAATGCATTATGTTTATTTAATTTTGCACAGAAGAGTAAATGAAAGCAGAAGCTTTCACATTTCCCCCAAAGATGGGAACGCTATTGGACCACTGGCCTTACCTGGTGAAGCTGTAACAGGAATGGAACAACCCATTTCAAAGTTTTGTCCAAACTCATTTGAATTTTCAGGCAGTCTGAATGCAGAGTTGATGCCCATCTCTTCCACTTGTCTACTAGGCTGCAAAATGAAAAGGAAACACAGCAATTCCCCTCATCCATTCCCACAAGTTCCAAAGTATTTTTCACACTTGACAACCCGGTGACCAACTAAGTCTTTGCATGTGTGTTTTGTGAGGGGAAATCAGATCTTCAGTGTGGATGCAAAAGGCAGCTCAGGGCTGCTGGGGGCTCAGGGATCCGGGCTTTGCTCAGCGGCCTCTAGGGAGCCTGCAGGGAACAGGAGGGACACAGGGTTCTGTGGGTCAGCCTCCAGGACTGTTAGATAGCTATGAAGAGTGCAGGGATGCAGGAAAAGACTCAGCTAATGAACAACGGAATAGGTACCATTTCACTTGTAACTAAGCCACCAGCTCCCGAAGGAGGCACTCACCAAATGAATGCGGTATATCTGTTTTATTAGTTATGACAAGCGAATGACGAAGAAACAATTGTGGCCAAAATTTGCAAAACAAGCTTAAATTAATAACAGCCCAAAGACAGAGCTGTGGCTGGGTGATACACAGGAGGAGGAGAAGGGCTGTTAGTATGATGTATCACTCTACAATGGCTTGAATCAAATGGCAACTTTCACAAAAATTGTGGTGTTGGGTCTGAAGTGCTGTCAGCAGCCACGTGAGCACCAGCGTGCTGCCTGCCTGGGGCTCCTTGCTGCTGTGCGTGGGGCTGCAGGGCCCTGACGTGCTGCAGTGCTGCTGAGCAGCACCCTGCACCAGGCATTTGCTACCAGCATGAAGTGCCCGTGCAACACCTGCATTCCGAGCTCAACATGCCGAATAACCATATCGTATTGGCATGAAAGACTCGGTGGAAAGAAAGCTTGCACCTACCATTGCCATATGGTGCAGATCTGGCGATATTTTCTCCTTTACCTTTACAACAGAAATGGAATACTACATGTAGCTGAACACAACACGTTCATGAAGCCTACTAGAAACCTAACACCCTGCTTCAGCTGTTTTTCTTTTTTTTTCTCCTCCTTTTATACATATATTTGTTGTTAAACGGCCTCTAAACCCACGCTGTGCAGTAATTTATCCAAATATTCACAGGCAACTCTGCACTCAGTATATATAATTTTATTGTTTTGACTTAAAAGTCACAAGACTGAAATAAAAATGCACGGGTGGCACTTTGCCATACTGCCCCTAGAGAACAAGAGGCTGTCAGCCTGAGCTCCGTGCCAACAGGTTGCTGTGTACTAGACTAAACTGAACAGCAATAAGTCTACACAGCCGAGCTTTGCTGAAAGATGTGATCACACCTCCTAATGTGACTCCATGGCTCTGTTACTTACAGCTAAATTACATTATTATGACTTCATTGTTGAATCCCAATTCTCCTAATTATAGCCTAGAGATCTATTATTTGATTTTGTAACACCAAGTGCTTCTTTTCTAAATCATGTAATCTCTTGTAGCTTATTAATGTCAGGTTTGTGCACACGCAGGGACTTGGTTGTTTGCCAGGCAGAATCAAATTTTCAAATTTTCACTGTGTTATGTTGCAGGGGTTTGCTTGTTACAACCTAATTATATTGGCACTGAAAGCAAATTTATATTATAAAGCACTTTAACTCTTTCACTGAAACATATTTGCATATGTAAGTGTCTCGCCATTGGTCTATTAGCTTTTTCATTGGGAAGTTTTTATGAGATTGTGTGGAAAAGAATACTAATTCTGAAACCATTAACTATTCATTTTCCTTTGAAAATGTGGATGTGTTGTTTTAAAGTGATGTTCGTCGTAATAAATCCAGGAGTTAAATGCAAGTAGGTGCCACACATGGAACTGCCTTTAAGCCTCATAATGACAAAACTGGAAAATATAAATTTATTGTTTTATTAAATGACATAAATTTTAAAATGCCATTGGAAATTGAGACTGTTTCCCCAGTATAAAAACTGTCTGGCAGGTGGTTTTGGTTTTATTTACATAATTCCCAATAATGTCAAGTATATTTGGTTACAAGTAGAGTATTTTATAGTATGAGCAAGATTTAAAGCTTTAAATTCCCAGTTCTATGAATGTCATTACCTTCTGCTGAATTCAATGGAAGCTGAAGGGACCCGTGATCTTGCAGACTGAGAGCGAGCAAGAGAGAAATAGGAGACTACAACTTTCAACAACTGCATTCTCTCCTTGCTGTACGAGGGTTGAGGCCATGAGTGTTTTAATGCTCCCTTAAAACTACCCGTTGTCTAATGAATGCAGTGTCAGGACAGCAAAGGCCATACCCTGCTCTGTCCTCTCAGTAGCGTAAATTAAAGGCTGATGTTACACTTTCTCCTTTCTCTGGTGTTGCTGTACATGGCTCCTGAGAGGACTTGATCTAAACCATCCTGCTGTTCTGCTTGCTTCCAGCCAACAGCCCTCCATTTCTGCTGCACCAATTGAATGAGAGTGAGACTGCTGGGTAAGTTCACAGAAGCAGTGGTTTGGTGACATTTTTTCTCATTTG
>PPHD01005286.1:0-24823 GCA_002909625.1 Bambusicola thoracicus | reverse complement strand
TTTTTTTCTGCATGGAGGAATTCAGTGACACACCTTTGATTCGTATGCACTTCCATGTCAGATGCCATTCTGTTAGACTGCCCCTCTCCTGCTGTCTGTCACATGACAACAAAACATAATGGAATATTGGTAGGAACATTCAACCTGTACTGCCATACCACCAGCATCCTCCTCTGACATCACTGGCCAACACTGTAAAATAGGAAGTATTACTTTCGGAGCTGCCCTCATAAAATATAGAATATAGTTAATGTATATAAGTAACAAAACTTAGTTTAATTTTTATTTTCTTAATTAAAACATTAAAAAAACAAAAAAAAAAAAGAGAGAGCAACAAAACCATAAAACTACTGGGATATGTGACCTTGTTTTTGTGAAACTAAAGCATCTGCCTAGTTCAATGGCACTGGTTGTAATTCTCAGTGAGCTCTCAAGATGTTCAGTAGAGGTTTTTAATGAAGTTTTACTCTTCTTGTGCTTCATCCTTGAAAACAATTGTTCACATATGTACATACTGCCAAAGAGCAATGACATAAGAAGGTGTGATTGTGAAAATAAGGATATTCCTCTCTGTTAAGGTGTCTTGTAAAAGTCTGGTAAAGAGAGATGATAAAATTTTTTATTACAACTCTACACTTCATTTGAAAATTTGCAGGTAATGTAGAGTTAACAACACACTGATGTTTGGTTGACAAGGGGCGCACACCCAGGGTTGGGCAGGGCCACTTGTGGGACAGAGATGACGCATAGCATGCTGTGCCAATCTGCATGCAAACTGCAGGCTGTGGGTTGAACTTGCCTGGCTTGCTTACATCTGCCAAAATTACACAATTAAAGGTATCAGGATTACTAGGAATCACAAGCTGCTTCGGTTATTTCTGTGACTATGCAGCCAGTTATTTCTGTGACTTAAAACTGCAAATGTATGCAACGTGTATGCTGGATCCCAGTAGCAAGGTACTGAACAGATCAATAGATAAAAGAAGTCTTGAAGCAAATTTTCTTTCATTCAAACTGGTATTATATAGAAGCTAAAGATCTATGACAAGTAGCATGTGCGTTATTATTGTTGCTGTTAATAATGTCAGGAAATAACGTCAAAAAAAAAAACAAAAAAAAACAAAACAAAACCAGATTGTTTGAAGCTGTTAAGGCTTCAGTAGCTGAAGATGGGTATCCAAGTAACCACCTTGGCTTGACAGAGCTGTACCCACGCAGGGCACTCAGACCACCTCAGCTAGTGTCATCTTTACTGCTGTCATGAGGAAGAGTGTGTGCTCAGCAAGACTTCCTGAAGTGAGAACGGACAGTGAAGAGAGGAGCACTGAAACTGCTGGCTTGATCTGTGGAGCAGTTATCCTCCTGCTCCTGTTTGTGAAAGCTTGCCCTCAATGATTTTTTCCTATGGATACACACCCATATAATCATCAAACGTCCATTACAAATGTGAAAATTTGGAATTTTTAATATCCAGAAGGACAGTATACAGCCACTTCCCCATATTTTTGTCTTTTACATTGTACATGTAAGCATACTTGTTTTGGGAAGAGTTTACAGTGTAAAATGCTTAAAATGTGCAAGTGCACACAATTCTTAAGAAAGTCCCTAAATTTGAAATCAGAATTTTCAGTATGTTGTTTGCACTGAATTTGAAAGTATTTTATCAGATATGCTGAATTATTTTGTGTAATGAGCTAGGATTGAATACGTAGATTACCTTCTGAATCTAACTTCATTATCAAGAACACAATTCCTATTATGCAGTACAGATACAGTATTTGTGCTTCTCTATTGCAGTGAAAAGCCTGGAATGTTATTTATATTTGCCTCTCAGACACATTTTTTTGCTTGTTTACAGTGTGTAGCAGAGTCCAGGTTGTGGTGGTTCTCTGAAATTCAGAGCATCCTTTCAGAAATTCAAACTTATCTCTAAATAACTTTCTCTCACAGCTTTGTTTTTCTCTCACAATAATTTTCATGACATGGTGACTGGATCCAGTGTAGTAATTTACAACAAAATCGTGTTGGTTTAGCTAACCAACGCAATAAACAAATTCTTGCACTACAACATGGTAAGAAATAATCCCAAATGTGAAGCAATTAAGGTTTGCTTTGTAATTTATGTCATGTATATCAACAGAATTACCATTTTGGTGTTCCTTGATAGCCTTATGTCTGATTCTAGCTGTTTTTCACTCACAGGATCCAGAGAAATGCCGTGTGTTACTTTCTCTGCTACTTTCCCTGATCACTTTGACTGATTACCTTCTTCGCTTTCAGTACAACTTTTTACTCAAAACGTAAGTAGTGTCTCTGTTTTTCTACTCATTTCATATGCTTTCAGGCCTGGAACATGATACTTGTCAAGTTAAGCTCATTATCTATTGCAGAATATTTGATAAATGTCAACATTTCATGCAGAATCCCATCTCTAATAGTAATCATTGCTGTATTTGTTTTTATTGTTCTGAAAGGAAATTCGTGTTTTTGCCATTTTTGCTCACATCATCTGTTTGTGGTTGCTATTAGACTTTATTTCATGCTGCCTGGATACTGTATTTTCTATTCAGGTCTATTTTTACCTTGCTGTTGCAGAAGCCAGCAGTTTATATTCTGGTCCCAGAATACTTTTGTCTATAGATTGATAGAAGTTTTTGTCACCATCACTTATCAGTTAACCCAAATTTACAGGTTGTTACAGGTCCATTTGTTTTCACCTTTACACCTCCCGTCCAGGAGTTCATTCCTAAAGCAGTAGGGATTGGCCTTCTCCCTCTGTTCCTTTTGTTTGGGACTCAGCCCTCACCTGTGTACTAGTGTCCCACATGAGTTCTATCAGTTGCTTTCAGAATCATCCAAATTCCAAGCAAGTGCACAGTTCACCATCCAATAGAAGAAAACACTGGATGGTATCAAGTCTGAATAGGAAGAAAAATAGCATTATTTGTGCCCAGGTCTGTGTACAGAGGCAAAGGTTGCCTGCAGGTGTTTTGTCTCAAGACATTCACAGTGTGAGGACTTTTCTGATGCTCACCAGCAGAACTGTCACACACTTCTCACACTTGGGTAATGTTCCTTCTGACCCTTCTGCTTTCCCTAGTCATCTGTCAACAGAAAATAACACTAACCCACTGGTCTTGAACATATTGGCTCCTCTTCATCAGCTATTCAGATCAAACCTGACAGATCAGGCAAGCCAAGCACTTTCTTCTACCTCTAATTAGGATGGAAATTCAGCATGGTAGTTAACATTCATAATTTCCTTACAGTAATAGCAGAGTTGATCACATGTTCTGAATATTCTATATTTTTCAGAATGTATATTCTGCACCTTTTGTACCACACCTCATGCTGTGGTAGAGTGAGAAATCTTCCCTTCCACATCCCGGACTGCATGGAATTTTTGAAACAGTCTGCTGAGTTACTCAAGTATGTAAAGGTAAATTAAGTATGTCATTTTCTAGGATCTTTGTGTCTTTTTGCAGTTGGCATGTGAACTTCTTCTCAATCATTTTCCAAGTCTGTAGGTTTTCTATGAAACTTTTACAAATTTGTTAAATCATCCAGTGAACATTCACTTCCTTTTTCAACCTGCCTGATTCATTTTTATAATGCCCCAGGCAACATCAGATTTCCAGTAAAAGCAAACTAGGTCACATCATTTATTCCATTCATTTCCCCTATTCCAATTACTGATTTCCTTCTTCAGGATATTTCATTTCTGTTCATAATTGAAGCTGGGGTTTTCTCTGACTTTTTTGGTTTTCACTCTGTAATCACACAACTATTTTCATACATAGGTCACTCTGAAAATAATGCCTCCTATTCATTTCCATGGGAACTGCAACAAAGAGCACAGTAACACTGTCTGATAGAGCAAATTCTCAGCTACAAAACACTATTTCTCAACAGAGTCATCATCATTAGCTATTCATTTTCACCAGCAACATACAAGAGCTTGCATGCAGCACTCACAAATATCTGCACCAGTGGAGATGATCCACTGTTTCACAGCAGTCTATCTTTTATTGGCCTGAATAGGTGGAAGTCAGAAGGTACCAAATCCAGACTGTGTGATGGGTGTGGTAGGACAGTCCAGCCAAGAGTGACAATGTGCTCCAATATCTTCAAACTGGCTTGGAGCCTGGCATTATCATGTTGCAAGAGAAAGGTTGTCTTCTTCTCTGGCCTCGCTCTTGAAGTTTGAGCCTTCATCCCAGTCAGCATAGCAGTGTAGCAGTCTGAGTTGATGCTTTGTCAGGGTTCCAGGAAATTCAGGAGGGTCACACATCTTTCCTATCCCAAGAGAGAATGCACATCACTTTACACACTGAGGGCTGGGTCTTGAACTTTTGCTTTGATGCGGTATTCACAAGTCACCACTCCATAGACTGTTATGAGACTCCAGGTCATAGCAGTGACACCACATCTCACCATTGGTAATGATGTGAGCCAGGAAACTGTCACTTTCAGCCTCAGATTACATCAAAAGACCCTGATAAACTTGCAAATGGTTTTCTTTCTGTTCCTGTGTGAGCTTTTGTTGGACACACCCGGTGGAAACTTTGCAATATTCCACTGTTTCCACCACCATTTAACACACTGAAGCTGGTATCCAGCTCCATAAACAGTTCCCTGGTCTTAACCTGCCAGTTCACACAAATTAAATGTTTGAGATGCACTTCATTCTGTATACAACAGAATCATACATATACAACTGAGCTTGCCCATCTGGAATGTGGCTTGTCTTTCATGTCTCTGTTATCACTGTTGAAATGCACCACCTACCATCACACTGTGCTCATGTCCATTGTTCACAAACCTTCAGTAAGCATCAGTGGATATCAGCGGGTGCCATTTTTTCTGCATGAAGATATTCTATTCTACCCCTTTGCTTTGTGTGCACTTCCACATCAGACACCATTTTGTCAGACTGTTCCTTTGCTTCCATCTGTCACTCAGCAACAAAATGTAGCAGAATACTGTTGGAAACATTCAGCCTCTACTGCCATGCCACCAACATCCACCTCTGAAGTCAACATGATAAAGGGGCCAACATGATAAAATAGGAAGCATTACTTTTGGAGCAGCCATCATTAACATTATGCATGTGTAACATATTCACATAAGAACACACAATAAAATATATATTACATACTATTTATATTTTGAATAAGACGTATCCGATATACACATTTACATATTAGGTATATTTTATATCTTGTAACTCAAGACCATTATAGCTACCAGCATGTTTTGTGCAGATACAAGTTGAACTCTAAGTCCTCAGGCCTCCCAGAGTCCTAAGCAGTACTGAAAATGATAATAACCCATGGCTTGTTTTGCCATATTACTTAATTAATCCAGCTGCTTTAGAATTGCATTCTTCTTTCACTGGATATTAAACCAACTTGTCAGTTGTAATTGCAGAGCTCCTTTTCCCCTTTTTATCTTGTTTACTGAGTCTATCTTTTCTTTGTATTCTCTCTCTTTATTTCAGTCATTTTTATTCTGAAGAAAATATATGGTGTAAGGAGTTGAAATAAAAAAACTTGCTAGCAAGTTTATGAAATAATCATTACAACTCGTATAGGAACAATGAGTATGTTGAAATATTATAATTATAAATATTGCAGAAGTTATTTCTGTAGCACTATAATAAAAGTCACACTCTTACACAGTGGTTTAGAGACTGTTGTGTCATATGCATAATTCTAACACATTAGGGATAAATAATGTCTAGTTTTAAACAAATTTACTCTCCATAGTGTTGAAGGTGTGTCAAACTACTAAAATGGGTTCACAGTGCACCTCTGCCATGTGCAAAGGAAAAAATGAATACTTCTGAGGATTATCAGGTGAGACTTGATATTCACAAAATTACTTCATTCTCTATGCACAAAAACACAGGGCTCCTTTTTAAAAAGTACTCGCACATCTTTCTTGTCTTCATTTAAATTTGTGCTTCTCCTTTTCTTTTGACACTGAATGGGAAAAAATATGCAGAATGTGAAACAAAGAAAACATGAGCAGCGTGATAATGAAACATGGTAAGGGAATAACACTTCTCCCAGCACTTAGATCACAGGGAGAAAATTATCTGTCTCTGATATCCATTCCCTTCAAAGAGACACGGCCTTCTGGCCAACACTGGTGTTCCTTTGTCCACCAAATATTCCAGAACTGAGGAATGTGAATCGCTCACTTACACCATGCAGAAGTTCAACGTTTACCACTATTGGGAGTGAGTGCAGACCAAAATGAACAAAAACACGTACAATCGATCAAGTTTGCCAGCTAACAACTGTGAATGAGTCTCAGCACTTCCTGTTCTTTTTTTTTTTTTTTCAGAAATATCTACATTTTCATTTCTTTCTGTAACATCTGTTCCTTGCATGCCTTCTCCTTTTTAAACCTGCATCTGTCTGAGGTTCTGAACTAGTAAATTTGTGTTCATTTCCTCGGGAGCTGAAACCTAAAAAATAGGGAATCAATCCTAACACACGTGATCTGCTCTCCTTTTTTATCTCTCTGCACATTTGTTTTTATTATTTTCTCAAGCATATTTAGTGTTGCAGTCTCTGTGTGGAGTATTATACTTTTAAAATAATGCAATATTTCTGACAGGGTTTGCATGATGGAATCATTGATATTGATGTGACAGCCTTGATGTCTTTCTGCTTATTATTATGAAGATCTCTGCTGAGATGCAGAAAACAATATTCTTGATGCTCTCTTCACTCTACATGATTAGTTGTGCTGCCCTAAAACAAAATCTTAATTCACTCTGAATAGCAACAGTGATCTTGAGGATCATTAACACTCATCCTCAGTGTGAAATCCATTCACAGACTTTCCCTTTTACTCCCATTTTTGCAAGGCAATAATCTGGTCCAGGTGTATACCGCCAGCAGGCGCTCCAATCATCCACCACCCGTGGGGGAAGTGCAGCCAGCCTTGGTACTCCACCACATGGCATCAGTATGCCTCTGTGAGGCAGTGGGGGACACCAGGGTGGATAAGAAACAGAGAATGCAGGGACAGTAAACAGAAACATCAGTATGAACTCAAGTGCAGGCATTATCCAAAGTGAATTTCCTTAATCTTTCTCAGGCGCCTTGTTACCACAACAGCTCAGACCATTTGCATGAGAGAAGCTTCTTCCTCTCAGGTAGATCCCTTGGAGCAGAATGGTTGTGTTTTAGGAAAAAGGCCTCCTGCTCAGGAACGGGCATATGATACACCAGCAGGTGATAACAGCAAGAGACGAGTGTGGCACAAATAAGTGTAGGTTTGCGCATTCCTCTCATCAGCCTTCTGAGCCACCTAGTCTCACCGTCTCCTCCAGCATGCTGGCCTTCATTTAATGCTTTCACTTCTGCCTTCTCAGCCTCTGAATGCTATTCATTTCCTTGGGTGTGGAAATAGGATGAAGTTCTTAAGAGACTTATGCAGCTGGAATCCCCACAGCTGTCTTGACAACTTCTTAAGGAATAAACAGAAAGAGTCGGAGGCCACCCTTGCCAACTTCCAAATATGATGAACTATGCTGTGCACACAGTTTCTGTACAAGAAGTGATAATAAATCAGGCTAGCAGCCTCATGGCTGAAGACGGACTCAGCCTGAGAGCACAAATATCATTTCAGTGCCAAGTTCTTAAACTATGTTTCAAGTTACTGCCAGTGAATAAGTTGTGGCACTCCATTCTCAGCCTTCCTGCTCAAAAAATAAATGACAAATGCATGTACTTAAATGAGTTTACCAACAAAATGGAACGAATTTACAGGAAAAACTCCCTTTCTCCATCTAGAACAAGGATCAGATTCCACTCTGCAAACCTCTAGGGCACATCTACCCACAGGACAAAGAACCTGAAAGTGAACCTCAGCACACTCCCATTCTCTGAAAACATCACATTCTTACAGCAGATTCAGACTGTTCAGTAAGGTCTTCTCTCATGCCTCGGTGGTAAGGGATTGGTGGCCTCAGAAACATAAAGCTAGGTAGCAAAGCCACAGTCTCAGAAAGAAGAGTTGCAGTGAAGGGAGTTCCAGCCACTAGCTATGTCTTCAATTACATTTGCTTAATATTTCTCATAGGTGCAGTGGTTTTCTTGAAGTTCTGCCAGTTCTTCCGTCCCTGGATTTTCTGAGCAGCTCAAAACTACAGAACCAATTAAAACTCCCACAGCCTCCAGCAGCTTACACTGTGGGGTCACTGCCACCAGTAAAAATCTGTATTGAGTGCTATCACGGGAGTCACATCGTTTTTGAAAAGGAGCAGCAGAGAGGAGAGCACTGTCTCTGACGCACAGCACCAAGGGCTCTCCCCAGACTATCCTGAAAGTCTCTTTGGGTACCTGTGGCAGTTTAAAAAATAAGAATAATATGATGTGATAAAAATATTAATAATATGTAACACTTTTAACTCAGCACCTGTATTCATTCCATGTATTTCTTTTCAGAAGCTTTGTATATAAAGAGTTCTACGGGGGAAAAAATAATCTGATCTCTGCTTTGCTCTCTCTGTCATATTTACCAGGTCTTTGTCTCCCTCATGTGTTCAGAATCTATAGTTAAACATGAATTTGAGAGAAACTTGAATGAAGATTTCTTTCAAATATTTACAGGCAGGGCTTAAAACTCACTTTCATGTCATATGCAAAGTAAAATGGATATTTCCCAGGTAAATTAAATATTTCCTACATAAAGGATAGTTCACAACTGATAAAAGCAGGTCAGACTGAACAAAGTCAACACAGTCCATTTGCAATTCATGATTGATTTTTCCTGTTACAGTACCATGTCTCACATTTTTTGGTAAACTGCAATGTAGCATTTTGCAAAAACTTTTTCAAGAACCCTAAACCTTTCCTTTAACATCAAGACTGCTGAATTTACATGATCTCATGAAACAATGGCTTTCAAAAGCATTCAGCCTCAGAAGGAGGAGAAAAGATAAATGTTGAAATTAAACATACCATTAAATCTTAAGCTAATTAATTATTAAAATCAGTGATACCTTAGGAAAGATGCCTGTTTTTATTTCCAAAGGGAATATATGGAGCTAAGGCAGATATCTCATGTATTTTTGATGTACATACACATCTATGCTTCAACTTTTTTTCCTTTAAAAGATACTAGTATATGGCAAAGATCCTCGAATGTATCATGCAAAATCTACCTTCTTCTTTTTCATCTATTCTCTCTTTTTTTTTTCTTACCTGCAATGACCGAGACAACTGTCTTTGTGAAAAACCAAGTATGTGGTTTATCACTGTATTTTTGAGCTTTTAAGAGCTGAATGTGTTTCAATTTAAGGAGACTCTATAGAGTGGATTCTTTCTCTTTCTCGATAGGGGAACAAATTTCCTGTTTAAATCAAGTCACACAGTATTAGACACATAAACATTTGAACATCTAGGATAGGAGAAAAAGTGTTTCTAAAAATATGGATTCTTAGAAATTCTTAGAGGAATGCTCCCAATATTTACAACAAAAAATACGACACGGAGAGAGAGCTACTATACACTTAATTTTGAAGAAAATTGATGGCCATAATTTTAATCAAATGGAAGACTGGAATAAACCCACAACATTTCAGCTGTTGAGTTATAAGTCTCTCACTTGCTATAAGCCCATCTCATCAACAAAGGCTCATAAAACTCCATTTCTCTTTGCTGCTAGCTATTTGTACCTTTCCCCAAGGAGAATGAGGACCTTAGGCCAAATCCATTTCTCATATATGCTCTAGCTGCATACACCTGAAAGTCAGGCCTGGCAGACACCGTTTAATAAACTGAGGTAGATGATCCAATCCTAACTGTACTTGAAGTCTTAAAAAACTTTTTTGTTGTTGTTTGCTTTTTGTTTAATGAAAAGAATCTCTTTTATAGCCTTTTTGTAAAGCTTTATTATCATTTTTTTCCCCATTTCTCACCTCTGCAAATGGTACCAGAGTCTCCCAGCTAATTCCTATTTTAGTTTGGTTAAATAAATAGAAATTGAACAACAAGGTCCTGACGTATTAAATCTTTTAATTTAGCCAGCAGTCTGTAAATAAGTTGTTATTACACAGCCAAGAATTATAAAATATAAAATAGTCTGGACTCTCTTATTATTATTGTGAGTGGCTCTGAGGACCTTACTTCACATCCTCAAACCTTCTGAGGACTGTGCCTCATAATACCACCTGTTACTTACATTTTTGACCCAGTGAAGGATTCAAAATTTTTCTTTTTCTAATTTCTTTTCAGGAAATCTTAGCAGCTCTCAAACATTTCCCTGCTTTCAGTCACAGAAATTCTCTATTATTCAGCAGTCTGTGATCTGATCTTCCATAAATCTCTACCTCCACTGCATTCAGAAGCATAGCATACAGCTTTCTGAAGCTGTAACCCATCTCCCTGATATGCTCTCACCATTCCTATTTAAAGGAGAAATGAAATAGTGTTGTTAGCTTTATGGCTTTGAAAATCCTTCCAACAGGGGAGTAGAGAGAACACTGAAGTATTCTTTATAATAACCTTTTCCTATCTAGCAGTAAAAGGAAAGGCAGTATAGTAGAGCTAGAATAAAGTCTGTTCACAGGAGTTGCTCACAACTTCCTCTCTGGCAGATATATCTGCATTTGAGTATTTTCTCTCCTAGCATTTTTCCTTCACCAGCTTTTCTTAGTCATACAACAAATGCAACCATGAACTGCAAGCAGGATTTTTAACTCATCCTGACAGGCTTGAATGACAGGTAAGTCTCAAGAAGACGACTTCAGATGGGTGACTTGTCTGTGGGATGAGGAACTGCTTCCACAGTGTTTTCATGCACCCTTTCTAATGCAACGTGATCAAATTATCGAGGGCCAAAATGTGCAGTTAGGTCAAATTCTTTTCAGCCTTCAGTTAGGATTTTGCTTAAATGCTGAAGTATTCATCCTGCAGTACAATAGATCCCAGTTGAAACATAATGGGAAAGGAGTTCTGAAATAGTGGTGATATTGGTGCTCTGTTGGCACTAGATGCTGCATGAATTCAGCAGCAGTTAGGCAAGCCAGGGTTTCAATTACTGCAGACACCATGGAGAAAAGAGGACCAGCATGTGGGCAGTAATTTTCATTGTTTGTTTTACTCCTGTATCCTTTGATAGCCAGCTGGTGATGGATGGGAAGCAGTAGAAATGAAGCTGCCTCCCTCTTTTGGAAGCTGTTTTGTACAGCAATCCAGATACTAATAAAACCCTGTGAAATACCACATTTTTACAAACTGCTGAAGTGATATGGCTGTTCTATGCTGATAATGATAAATTCAAGGAGTAATTGGCAACAATTTATTACCCTTTCCCTCGAAAGAAAATTACTTATGTGGCTAAATACTACCCATAAATTGTGAAAATAAATTCATTCCCACCCTGGGCCATTCTTCTTACAGCTAGAAGCCATGCCTGCTATGCTTTCTTCTTTCACTGACTCCCAGTTGTGAACTCCGTGCTAAAAGGACCAATCTATTTCTTCTTTTTGTGTCAGACAGAATGCCATGACCCGGACAAAGATCTTGAGATTTAAATCTTCTGACAGAAATAATAGCTCTGAAATAATTCTATAGTACAGGAAAAAGAAAAAACTAAGGAGACAGAAAGAAAACTTTTCTTCACAAAGCATGTAGTGATAGAGTATAATTTCCTGTACATCTGACTGATCCAATAGGAATGCAATATTTTCACAAAATAAATAAATAAATAAATAAATAAATAAATCATAGCAAGTGAAAGGTGGAGATAGGGAGAGTTGTCTGAATAATTAAAAAGTCATCCTCAGACACAGGAAGAAAGATTAGCATAAAAGAGAAGGCTTAGCCCTTATCTCTGAAATCACATCAGTGATTACCTGCTAGGGACAAGAAAGAAATTCATTAAGTGGAACCATTCTTCCCAACAACACATGGCATGATTGTGATTGTAATGACATAAAACAACAACAACAACAAAAAAACCCTATATACTAAGCATGAAATATTCTTCAAAGAGCCAAAAGAAAGGTTTTGATAGCCACGTCTACCAGCAGTGACATGAACTGAGCATTCTCTTTTATAGGAAATGTTTAATTGTTCTTTATTGAGCAGAACCTTTCCTTCTGCTTGTAAAAGAAATTATTGTTCTTCCCCTCTGGTTCAGTCAGAAGAAGTTAATAGTCCCAGTTCCCTCTGGCAGCCGAGACAGTTAATGACTGGAAGACTATTATAAACAGGGTTTATTGCCCAAATTACAATCCAGTTCCTAAGCACCTTCCCTGTTCAGATTGCCCTCCTGGCATTTTGGTGATTTTCCGACTTATTTTCCAGTTCACAAAGACAGTTCTCTGACATTTAAAATTTTAATGTGCTTTTTTTTATAGCATTCACAATATATTGCTGCAAATTATTAAGTGCATTGTGATATGTGGGTTTATTAACTTCATGACACCAATCAAAGTGCTCCTTACCCAGGATGATTCTTTGCTATGCAGCAAAACTTATGTTCACACACACACAAAATATAAACTAGTTTCTTCTTTGTCCTCAGGTTGTTACTTGCGCTATACACTATTTTGCACTATTACAAACTGCTATTTTTGAAGAATATATATGCATATTTTATATGCCTACAATTACAACTCTTTCAAGGTAAAAAAAATTACACACTGTTCTGCATACGTGCTGATCATTCTTACTATGATGCCATAAGTGTACATACAGATTTGCTGTAAAGAATAAAATCCCTGTTCTGTGGCGCTAAGAAAGTGGCCCAATGTAATGATCAGATGTAGCTGGCATTATGATTGGAGCACCATAGAGAATAAAGAGTCTTGAAAAAGTTCATAGACTGATTTTGTCTAATTATTCAGCACCTTAGAAACAAGAGATTTATTATACAAAACAAAAATTTAAATTGCACCTCTTTGGAGGGGCTTACAGACCTAAGGACGTCTTTGTGATTATGCTCCATAGGTAGGTACCAGATTTTCTAAACAGATAGATACAAATCACATACTAACGCAATAAAATACATGAGCCAAATTCTTATTAGGACAAGGATATCAGTAAGTCCACTGTACAACTTCTACCAATAACTTCTACTGATAGAAAGGGTCAACAGCAACAAAAATTAGAAGCAATTTCCACATTCTCACAGGACTGAAATGGACCACAAATTTGAAATACCATTATGGCCTTTGTATTCAAAAAGTTCCCAAAATAACTGGTCATTTTTGAAAGCCAGGATGTGCAGAAAGTTATCTCAAATTCATGGGAAGTGGGAGAAAAATACGACTTTTTAAATGTAATACCAACTCTCTAAGGCTCAGTAGCATCTGGGCACCTCCAGTTCTGTCAGACCACTTCCCTGACCATGGTCACTCAAACTGGTTCTCTACTGCAATTAACAGTATTGTATGAGTATTGCATTACACGTTGGAATTCTTATGCTCTAGGTATAGTTAGGGATATGCTGTGGGTTTTGATTGTTTGTTTGTTTCTTGAGCACAACAAAGCTTCTAAAAAGCATTTAGATGTATAGGAAAGAAAGATTAATATTTGGTGTAAAGATAGCCTCTGGTTTGATTCCAGCTAAGGATTCATATAAAACTGTAAATATATAAAAGTATGTATTTCCTTTTATAGGAACAGGTACAATAAAAATGTTGCAAGCCATCAGGATTATTTATTACCGTGTCTAATTGTAATAAATACTGATGTCTAATTAGTATTTATAAACTACTCAGTATCATTGGTTACAGCATTCTGTAGGAGTGAATTAGAAATGAACAGCAGCAAGTGATAGAGGATTATATAACCAAGGGGAAAAAGAAGATGAGTCTTCTAATGATTGCTTATTTTTAGCCATTATAATAAGTTGAATTTTAAAAATGAAGAGAACATCTCTAAAAAGCATAGAGTGCTTTGAAGCACAGAATTTTGCTTAAATTCAGGTTCAGCCTTGCTTTTTTCATCCTTTATTGTGTCAGTATTCTCTTTGTCTCAGAAACTCATCTCTTCCAGGGAGAAATATGGAGCAATAATTCAAAGGACTGCAGCTGATGACAAACACCCTACCATTTTTCTTCCATCTTATTACTGTGATATGTAACAGCTGATTTCCAGAGCCAGGAACAAACTCTTTAGGGACTATAGTCCACATATCAGTTTGCCAGAAGAGCCAACCTGTTCCTGGATTTCTGCCTGGGAGCTGGAGCTGCTTCCACAACACAAGCAGTTGCTACACCCCAAACACCCTACAACAGTTAAATCTGTCTGTGAGAGGAAAAGCACTTGAAATTAGCCCTGCTGAGCAGCACCACTTCCAAGGGAGCTCTCCTTCTAATGAAAGTCATCGGACGTGAAATTTGTGGCTCTGTGTCTTTAGCAATCAAGTGCCATCATTTCACACTGGCAGCAGAAAAAGGGATTAGTAGCCTCTTTAAAGAAAAGCAAACAGACATCCCTTGAGCAGTACATGAAAATAAAATTGAAGGCTGGATTGTTTTCTGCAGTAGTGGCTTATTTCAACAATTCCATCAGTGGGAAAGAAAAAAAGTGACTCTAAGCTTAAACTGGAGCATTATAACAGAGTGACAGAGCAGCTGCTTCAGCATTTGTGTTCTAACAAGTCATCATAGACCTTAAGGCTTCATTTTGCCTTGACTAAATCCTGGGAGTCTTCGCCAAGGGACAAAGAAAGCCATGGCCCTCGGAGGAGCAGTGATTAGCTGTATAGTAGCCAAGGAATATCAGCCACTGTGAAAGCAAGTAAAAGATGAGTCCCTGTGTCCTACAGAGCTTATACTGTAAGAAAGACATAACTGAGGAGTAAAGTGAAGGTTGCATTCATAGTCTAGAGAATCTAAGAGAGAACAGCAAGTCAACGTTCCCTGTGCTGATTGTGTATGATTCTTTGGCTCTGCCAAAGAAGTGACTCGGGCCTTGAACCAGATGATCCAGTCAAGCTGAGCTCCTCTTCTGTTGGCCTTTGCAGGTTCTCTCAGCATGGAGTCCAATGCCAACAAGCAAATTTCCTAATTTCAGTCAGTTCTTTTGCTAATTACTAGTTCCTTTCCGGGCAGTGTGTGTGTATTAAATATCATTAGCTGTGAAGGTCTTGTATTTGGATTACAGGCAGATGATGGGAAAGATGACTTGGAAAGCTGAGGCAAAGACAGAAGGAGCACTGGATAAGTCGGTACTTGTAAAGCATCCCTTAGGACAAACCTGCACCCAATTGTTTCAGACTCTGCTGTCTGATTATAACACTCGCTCATTTGACCCTGTCTTATACTACTCCTACGCCTGAAAAGATGCACTGGCACTCTGTGCTGAACTTTCACGTGGCCCAGGCCTGTGATGCCTGCAAAGCACACTATGAAGTTGGGGTGCTCACCTCTGCTTAGTGGAAGACATCCCTAGGAACAGCCCAGTGCCCCACTGCCTGCTCTGAGAGCTGAGCTCCGTGTGCCAAAACCCATGTGCCAGGCTGGCACCACACAGATCTGTATTCTGGTAATGTCAGTAGCCTGCACCTCTCTTTGGGATTTGAAAAGGCAAAGTACATGCCCAAAGCCCTACCCTGTACAGCTGCTTCACACATCCTTGCTAATAGAACTCTCTATTTTTTTAATTTAAATAAATTCTGAACAGATTAGTCTGATCCCTCTGCCCCACTGCTACAGCGTGCTGGATAAGAAAATATCAGGTTTTAAGTGCCAAGAGTTAGATAAATTCAATTTATGCCCTCTTATTCCCAAACAAAAGGAGGTGTACAATATAAAAAAACAAGATACTACAAAGTATGCATTAATGGGCTATTAAAAGTGGCATAGTATAACTGTGTGGAAGACAGCCTTTCCTTTATATCATCCAAGGTCTATATTAATGACCAATTAAATAATCCCATGAACTATCTCATTCGCTGATAGAGTTAAGCCTTTAAACTATATTTTAGAAAACTAAGTTATCTTATCTTGCAGCACGCTGGAGAATACTGTGCAGCAGAAAAATCTGTTCATAATGAGGAAGTGAAGCCTGCAGCCAATCCTGTGGTTACAGTTCAGACTGTACTCCACAGCACCTCCAGAAGATCAGATCTGGAGAATCAGACTCTCCTTAAAGCAATGCAGCTGTGGGTAGCACAGGCACTACAGCATTGACTGCAGGAGAAGCTAGCTGTAACAAATAGGGGCTGAAGTAATCTGCAGTGAGTGCGGTACAAGATACTCCCTCTCCCAAAGCTGTGCTTCACAAAAGTAATCACATGAATACAACATGGCAGTGCTCTCCCTCAGGGAGTGGAGTACCTCCAGCAGGTACATCATCCTCCAGTGCCCAAGGGACAGGGCACAAGACATGCACTGAACTGCGGAGTCACAGAGCCCACCCGCCTCCACCTCCCTGCAGAACCCCAGCAGCCTCAGTCCTGCAGCCAAAGGCCTGTCAGCACTGACCCCACCACCACCAGCAGATTATCCTGAGGGGTCGCAGGCTGTGGCAGGGAGGGAAGCCAAAGGAAAATTGTTGCTTAGTTCCTTCTGAAGGCAGAATAACGAGATTATTGCTCACCACCTTGAGCCCACAGTTCTACTGCTCATGCAGAAGGGTCGTAGGCTGCTGTCATTGAGGCCTCTGGCTGAAGGGCACAGAGCTAAGCACCACTGTCTCAGTGAGCTGAAGACATCTGCATCCATAGTGCAGCTCGGCTAAGGACAGCACTTAGGTTTTTGTCCTCTTGCAGGGCCTCACCACCTCAGCTGGCTTGTCAACATTTGTTTGTGAACAGCCATCTGGCCACACCAGAAGCATTTGTTGGCACGAGAGTGCATTGCTGGGAAAGTCTCTGCACTTAATGTTTCCCAGGAGCCAGGGAAGCCTTCTTTGAGTTGTGTGCCCACCAGTCAAAAACCAGAGTCCTTCACTACTCAGTTTCCTCAGAATCTGCCTAAGAAGTAGTAGGACTTCCAGTTCTCTCTTAGTGAGAGTCTTCCTCCATCAACTTTGGAATTCTGCTTTCAGAGGTACATAAGAGAGCACTAACAAGCACTCCTGTTTCCAGTGTAATCAAGCACATGATCTCCCCCTTCACCTGTCCTGATCTGTACTGCAGAACAGCAGTAACAGCAGGGAGCAAGACTGGACATGCCTGAAAAACAGGCAATGAAAAGTATTGGAACTGTGGGGCATCTGCAGGGCAAGGCCCCACAACAGCCCCTAGGGCTAATGCAGATTTCCCAGGTAGCAGATGATCTGCATCCAAGAGCTCTGGGTTCTGTGCCTGCAGCACACACAAACAAGAATCACGGTCTCTCTCTGTTTCTTTCCTTTTCCTCTCTCTTTTCTGGGGTTCAGCTTCATCCCTTCAGGATGCTCAGCAATGTATGGACATGAGTTATAGACAGGATGGTTGCACTGGCAGAACAAGAGAGACTTTTGCATACCCACAAAGGGCAGATTTTCCAAGGACCTAAGCCTGCTAAACTTGTGCAGGTGTGATTTTCTAACAGATTTATAGTACAGCCAAGTTCAGATAGAGGGCTCGAGCTCTTCTTTTGCATGTAATTTGCACAGACTCTGCAAATTCCTACTTAAGAGCATGGAATCTCTTCTGTTCTCTAAGTAACTCTGGTCACCTCTTATTCCACATAGTTGACATTGTTATCTGCATTTGGGAATGCAGAAATGGGTGAACTATTTCCCAATTTCTTTACCTGGAAGATCATCTTGAGATGGGTATTTAAGCAAGAAAAAGCCTGCATATAGGTTTTTGCAAGGTTTCAAGCTACCGAGTAAGGTCTTTTAGAATAGGAAGTTTCAGACTAAGTTGGTACTGGTGATGTAGCCATTTCAATTGCAATCTCCATTGTTTTGTGGGATGGTGGGAATGACTTAAGAAGAGTTGTAAAAATGTGTTTTTCTGTGAATGGTTTCATTGTTTAACACTAGACATCCATGAAAAGTAGAATAATTCCATCCATTGGATGTGTTTTTACAAGGATTACTTTCTAAGCATGCTATAAAAGCAGAGGCCCACAGTTGGAATCAGTGGTTCATCTGTGCTTTTCATAACAAAGGGAGATTGTGTAGCCATTAAAATGACATTATGAACAGAGTACATCTGCTACATGATGCATAGTGCTCTTCCTACCAGAACCTGAGCATCCACATTTTGTAACAACCCCAACCTAAACCAACTAAAAGGCAATCATTCAGATGAGATATTTTTCTCTTGTGTTCTCTTTATTTCTGCTGCTATTCCCAGTTTGATCATGAGGTCTCTGAACTTCCCTGGCCCAAAACACTGTCTCATTTAAACTGGTGTGAATCAAAACTCTCTCTGCCTTCAGTGCCTCTTACTGAATAGTATTTTGTAAACAGCACAGGTGGGTTTATTGTGTTTCATGTTTATTGTCCCTTGACTAATAGAAATTACTTTTCCATCTCCTTTACATGGGCACGAAACATACACCAGTTGACCACTCAAGTTTTGGCTGAGTTGCTCTCCCCACCATTCATTAATCCTTATGTATCACACTTGATAGATGTAACAGTGGACTCAGTAGCATTAGCACAGCTGCACAGTTTCTGGGAGCACCCTGGTCTCGATGATGAGATGCAGAGTAGCCTACAGTACACGTATACATAGTAGCCTACAGATAAGTATATCATCACAGAATCACAGAATCACAGAATGGCCTGGGTTGGAAGAGCCCTCAAGGATCATGAATCTCCAATCTCCCTGTCAGGCAGGGCCACCAACCTCCCCATTTACTAGACCAGGTTGCCCAGGGCCTCATCCTTGAACACCTCCAGGGACGGGGTATCCACAACCTCTCTGGCAGCCTGTTCCAGCCCCTCACCACTCTCCTGGTAAAGAACTTCCCCCTAATAGTCAACCTAAATCTTTCCTCTTTCAACTTAAAACCTTTCCCCCTTGTCCTGCTGTTATCTACCGTTTCAAAGAGTTGACTCCCTTCCTGTTTATAGGCTCCCTTCAGGTACTGGGAGTCTGCAGTGAGTTCACCCCGCAGCCTTCTCTTCTCCAGGCTGAATAAGCCAAGCTCCCTCAGCCTATCCTTGTAGGAGAGGTGCTCCAGCCCCCTGATCATCTTTGTGGCCCTCCTCTGGACCCTCTCCAACAGCTCTCTGTCTTTCTTGTACTGGGAGCTTCATACCTGGACACAGTACTCCAGATGGGGCCTACCATGGTCTACTATACCGTGTTTGCAGCCAACATGGCTGACTGAGGGCTTGAGTGAGGAAAGTTTCAAAAAGTGCCATGACTCCAACCAGGTCACCAGAATAGTCTTGGAGCACTAGTTACTGAGGCCCGTTGCCAAGAAGGTCTCTGGCTTAATTACGGTAAGTTTACATCTTGTTGCTATAACTAACAGTCTGAAATCAGTTCTCCTTCATAAAACAGAACCACTTGAATGAATAAGAGCAATAGAATGAGGGTCGTAAAATCCCTTTTCGGACTACAGTTTAATAGTAATCATATTCTTTCCAGAGAATAATCACTATATTTTAGAGTTGATTTTTTAATACTATTGCAGTATTTTAATCTAGGGACTGTAGTTTTTGAGACTCCACTTTAGATCTTATTTATCCTTATAGACAGAGAAATCATAAGGCATACAGCAACTTCAGAAACCATTTGGAAGCAGCCTTCACTCTTAAGAGCTGGGGACGTTTCATGTCAGAAACTCACTTAGCCACAGATTTGACAGGTGGAATACATGCTGTATATAATCTGTAAAGAAGCCTAAAGATACTCTGAACATAGTCAGACATGTAACACCCTAATCACTCTTTTACAGTTCCACACTGCAGTTTTGGAAACTTGCAGCTTTTCAGAGCAGTGCCACAGTATGTCTCCAGTGGGGACTGGAAGCTTTCTCCTGTTTTTGGGCCAAAGTGGTAAACTAAAGTAAGCTATTTATGTCATGCAGGTCACACCACAGATACCGACATCCCCAACTATGCCCGAGTTTAACGCTGCTCATCTGTCTTCTCATTCTTGTGCAACTTGAGTTACAAACTGTTTCTGTTTTGCATTCTTGGGCTTCCTGTATTTCCATATAGAGTCAAATCATGCTAAATTATATCAACACCCCACAGGACGGATTTCTTCTTGACCTGAAATAGTATTTGTTAAATTTGAAAATCTGTTAAATCTTGAAACATGCTGCTGCACCTACTGACATTTCTTGTTACCTTTGCCCAGAGCTGAACTTTCCAGATTTATATACAGCTAGGCATTTGTCATGTGCAGTTATACTACAGTTTAGTTCTGTCCCAGTGTCTTTTGCTTAGATGATAGGCACCAGTGAGGCACTCTGCTACAGCACAGGAGGAAGCATAACACTGGGAATCACTGATCCCCTTCTGCTTTTGCAGATCTTTCACATGAACAGCTCCTGAAACTCAGAGAACTTCCCAGCCTTTCAGGTTTTCCAGATGGCTGGCCTGTTAGTCTGTCTTAATATGAAATATAAGACATCTCTCAGAATACAGCGCTATTCTTTGTGTGAATTGAAAAGAGACAAGGAGCCTCTGGGAGTGAACACAGGGGATAATGGATATCACCACTGCAGGTTGTTTATGCTGTTTTTGGAGCATTAGCCTCTATGCATGTAATTTGACTGCTCTATGAAGATGTACATCTCCCTGACTTGGCCTTATTCCATTACGACGCCTCTGAACAAGAGGCTTTTGCACAAAATGTCTTCCCTTTCCTGGAAACTGGAGATCCACGCAGAGTGTTTGCTGCCCCATATCTCAGCCTCAGGCAACTGTTGTTGGAAGCAAATTCTTCCACATCTTTCTTTCACCATAAAGTTTTGTGCATTAATAAAATAAGCTCCACATTTTCAAAAATCAGGCATCTTAAATGAAGTAAGCCATCTAAATAAATACAATTAGTTTATGAAAGTGAGAACTAGAAGCAAATACACTGGGCCGAGCAGTCCACAGTTTCACTTCAGATGGGATTTCTCAATGCTAATTATAATTTTGGCTTAGTATTTGCAGGTGTTGTTTCAGTATTTTTAAGCCAAATCTTTTCTGATCTGTGAACTTCACCTACTCTTTTATCCCCTTCTTAGCACAGATTGTCAATGAGGGTGAACTTCTGCTGTTTTGGAATGCGTTAAATAAATTTGCTGGTAGCTTGAACTATGATTTACACTAGCATTAATTACCATAAAACAGAAGATTTGTTTCACCATTTCATACACTACCAACACAATTTTTTTGGCAGAGCTGAACATCTTTAATTCAATATCCACAGAAGGAACTGCTTCTGTATTAAACAAGGAAGTTACAATTCAGTGACTGTGTCAAGTCATAGGAATCAGAGCAATCAGATCTCAAATTAAGATTTCACAAAGACAATCTAATATTTACCTACATATGATATCTAACAAATCTTGAAAGATCTGTGGCTGATTTTCAGATGCATTCTTTCCCATGCATAGGGAATAACATTTTCTCACTTAGATGTGGCTGAGGACACCCACAAAACAGCAGAAAGATCAAACCAAACAAAGCTTGGCAGAGGTTGGTGTCGAAATCCCAGATATGCACTTACGTTCTCAGTGCCCAATGCAGTAGGGAGTTAAATAGCATTTTGGCTTACTGTAAACACATAAATTTATGTCTTTTGCATTAAAAGGTTAAAGGTTTGCTAGTAATAGAATGATTTATTTCACTTCCTGAAATGTACACTCAGCTGCCAGTTAAAGACTCTGACTACTGCTGTCAAACAAGCAGTTTCCTTTCAAAGTAACACCATAATTAAAACCAGGGCCAGAGGGCATTCAGAACACAATGGGACTGCTTCTCTGATTTAACAAAGATGTAAAGAAGTAATTGAACTTAGAACTGTTTTTCATCTGCAGATATCACTATGATATAGGTCAAGTAAACTGCAGACTGTGGGTGATACGTGTAGCTTGCCACTGTGTAATTTGCCACACTTTCCACCCTAGCCACAATTCTACTGCATCCGCTACCCCGATATTAGTATTCATGGAGCCTCAGCAGCCAGGAGGGCAGGAAAGGAAAGCACAGGACTGCCTCTTAAAGTGACTCCTGCTTACACACCAAAAGGTAAAAACACACACTACTCCCAAAAGAATATCTTTTTCCTTATGCATCAAAAATTAAATTTCTTACCACTATTCCCTAGTTCTTGTAATACAGCTCACAGATGACTTCAGTTTACATCATGGAACTAAAGCAAAGAATCTTGTCAAAACATCTGTGAACTCAGATTTCTTCATTTTGATACAAATTCTAAGTAGAGTAATGGCAGTTCCTCTCATAATAGTTTAGAAAATTACAACCTTTTTCATATTTTCTTCAGATCTTTCTGTAAATAACCCACTTATAAAATACTTAATTTTTGCTTTTCATGCAGAGTGCAAAGGCAGGAGATTGAATTTCAATTTTCTAAGATTTCAGAAACCATACAGCTTTTGTTTCTGTCACATCAAACAGACATTTATTCCTTAGCCACTTAAAAATAAATAAATAAATAAATTATATTCAGAACCTACCTGGTCTTCCACACATCTCACTGAATTTCTTTGATCAAGGTCCTCCAATCATTCAGTAATCCATTGGTAATTATAACTTCCTAGCTTCTTTAGCCTGAAAGAGATGAATTTATCACATGCTGCCATGAATCTTGGCTCTAAATTATCAAGAGTCCAATTAACGATAGAAATGGGGTTACTTCTTTCCAATTAAAGTGATAGATCTCATGTAAAACCTTCTAACATTTCCCTTCTTAATTATGTACACTCCCATCAAATATGAAGAGATTCACCCTCGTTTTATTTTTTATCCAGAGAATGAAATACAGCAAATATTAATCATATGCTGATATAGTTCCAGACCTAATAATGCTTTCAGCATACATTAACAATTTCCAGTTTATCAGCTTCTGAAACATACTTAATTTTTATTTCTGTTTCACTCCAAACATTTACTTCAAAGCCAGGAAGAGGCGTAAATTTTTTACAGCCAAACATATTCTCTTGGTACATCTTAAAATGTTAAACCACTTACACGTTGAAAAGAAAAACAGAATTTAATTTAAGCACAAACAAGAAAAATATGAATATGCAAAGTGTCAGCCAACAAAGGAGAAGGACTCTCCACATCACTGTTCATATAAATCATTTTCTTCCGCTAGGATTATCTAGACAAATAAGTATGTGCCAAACCAGCTTCTAATTCTTATTTAATTCTTTTGTGCTATGCTTGGAGATAGTACAACAGCTCTACTGCTAAGCTGTGCTATGGAAATCAGAGAGTCACTAAGTTAGCAGGGCTCTCTGAGTCCATCAGGCTGAACCCCATTGCACAAGCAGGACCACCTAGAGCAGGGTGGTCAGGCAGCCTTTGGCTATCTCCAAGCAGGAAACCCTCTGGCCTCTGGGCAGCCTGTGCTAACACTCCATCATCCTGACAGTACAGAGTGCTTCCTGGTGCTCAGAAAGAGCTTCCCATTTTCCAGTTAGTGCTCACTATCACTTGTCCTAGCACTGCGCAACACTGGCTCTGTCTCCTCTGCATATTTCCCTTTGGGTGTTTATAGATCCCGAGACTCTTCCAGGCTGAACAGTCCCAGCTCTCCCAGCCTCTTCTCAAAGGAGAGGTGCTCTAGTCCCTTCATCACCTTAGTGGCTCTTTGTTGGACTTATTCCAGTAAGGCCATGACTCACTTGTACCAGAACTGGACATGGTACTCTAGGTGTGGCTTCAACAGCGCTGAGGGGAAGGATCACCTCTCTTAACCTGTTGGCAGTACTCTGCCTAACGTAGCCAAGAATACTATTAGCCTTCTTGCACACTGCTGGCTCACATTCAACTTTGTGGCCACCAGGACTCTCAGAGCCTTTTCTGCAGAGCCACTTTCCAGTGGGGTGGTCCCCATCACATACATGTGCATGAGGCCATTCCTCCCCAAGTGCAGGACTCCCTATTTCTCCTATCTGAACATAATGAGATTCTTGTCAGCCCCTTTTTCCAGCCTGTCAAGGTCCATCTGAGTGGTAGCATTGCCTTCTGGTGCACCAGTCCCTCCCCCAGTTTCATGCCATCCACAAATTTGCTGAGGGTGCACTCTAACCCCAAATTCAGAACACTAACAGAGATGTTAAACAGCACCCAATCCAGTATTGTTCCTGGGGTACACTCCTTATTACTGGCCTCCAATTAAACTCTGCACCGCTGATCACCACCCCCTGGGTGCAGCGGTTCAGCCAGCTTTTGATCCACCTCACTGTCTGCTTATCCAGACCATGCCTCATCAGCTTCTCTGGAAGGACCCTGCAGCAGACAAGGTTGAAAACATTAATGAAGTTCAGGAAGATGATACTCAGGGGTCCCCAAGATCCATCAGCTCAGTCAGGTGTGATTTCCTCTTGATGAGTCCATGCTAACTATCAGTGATTTTCTTCTGCTTCTGAGCTGTTCCATCTTCTGATGAGCTGTTCCATCTTCTCCCCAAGATACAGGCAAGGTTAATGCAACCTACCTGTAGCTCACTGGGTCCTCCTTGCCCTTTTTTATTACTTTTTTTCTCATCTAGTCTTCAGGCACTTCAAGTATTCACAATCAAGCAACAATTATAGAGTGGCATCCTAATGACATCAGTCACGTTCTGCAGAACTCACAGGTGAACTTGCAAGTCATAGAATGGCCTGGGTTGAAAAGGACCACAATGATCATCTAGGTTCAACCCCCCTGCTATGTGCAGGGTCACCAGCCACTAGACTAGGCTGTCCAGAGCCACATCCAGC
>PPHD01005285.1:0-26676 GCA_002909625.1 Bambusicola thoracicus | reverse complement strand
AAAAAAAAAAAAAAAAGACAAAAACAAAAATGATTTTTCTACTCTTTGTAACAAATATAATTCTGAAAAGTATCCCCTGAAAATCTAAAAGGAAAAAGATAAACTCCATCATTTCTCTCATTACAGAAAAAAGAAGTGTAAATTCATTGTAAATGCACTACTAAGATTTAGAATGGTCCTTTTGTAGTTGTACAAATTTTCAGCTTGTAAATACCAATGTTTACAAGAGACCTTTCTGGTCTGATATTGAAACTTCCACGAGATTCATTCTTTTTTTTTTATTATTATTTTTAAACCCATATGCTTTGCTTTTAGCATATGCTTGCTTTTTGCACTAATAATAACTTACCTCATTCCTGTGTTTGTAATCACTTGTGTTGCTTCCATCATGTTTCTGTACAACTTCGATCTGAAAATTTTAACCAAAGTTTAGAATACACGGTAAGCAATTTTGCACATACAGTATGGCAACTATCAACATATTTATTCCAGTTAATCTTAAGTGCTCGTTTGCTTTACCAGTATATTCTACCAATCGAGTTCCGTATCTCCTTTTACTATGCATCATTTTACATTAACTAGCTAGCTGATAAGTTCAACAAGCATTACTTCTAGGAATAGGTTGATCCGTTCCTATGCTAAATAGGAAGAAAAATGCGTTCACAGTAGTGAAATAAAGGTAAACATTTTAAATGCTATTTATGTATCTATATATAAACCTATGTTTACCAAAGTGTAGAGGAAAATGGCTGAGTCGGACAAGGTCATTAGGTGAGTAGGTGGAGGCACCTAAATAAGATTTATTTTAAAATAAAAATCTAAATTACTTTCCTGTGCAATGAAGTTTATACTTTGCACTTTAATTTTGCCCTGAATGCCAAAATACTACACATCAAGGTAGGATTGCTTGCCTCTGCCAGTTAAATTTGTCTTAAGAGTGTTTGTAAATAACTAAAAAAAAAAAAACAAATGATGTGCCTGGTTTGGTGGGAGAAGTATTGCTGAGATGTGAGAGGTGTGACAGCTCACATACAGAGCAGATTTTGATAGCCAAGTTTGAGCTACCCTGCAAGTCAGGGTTGTAACAGAAGTGCTGATGCAGCCTTAATTATCGCAACACATCACAAGCTATAATAGCGTATAAAAAGTGCTGGGGACCATTGATTGCTATGTTAGTGTTAATTGTGGCACAGGAGTAACGCGTGGTCTCACTCCAGAGAAAAATCTTGTGTTTATGACAGTGACGGATATCCCAGACTCACTTTAAACAGTGTTTATAGTATGAATGTATAGGATTTTTCCGGACGTTAACTGGCTTTAAAATACTTGTGTTTTAATGATCCATTTCACCAGGTATGATCTCACCACCAATACTGTCTGATCACTGAAATTTTACTGTACATGAGCTGTTAACTAGAAAAAAATATAACTTGGTTTTCCTTATTAGTACTGTGAAAGAAGCCTTTAGAGAAAACACTTGTGGCTTTGGTTTTGTTGGTTGATAGCTGTGATCGTAGAGTTGTTATTTAAGAATAAAATCTGTTGGGTTATGTCTGGGTGGAGTTTTTTTGCACTTGGTTTCACATGCTTTGCACAATTTGTTTTTTCAGTGGGTGTGTCACAACTACCAAAGGGTACAACTGTGGCGTTTTCAATGAAAGTATGATTTCCTTGTAAGTGTGCTTTCTCCGGCTGACTTGACATGATGTCACTTTCTCTTCTTTGTCCAAATTGGGTGATGTTGAATAGTGATCATATGCAAATCCAACTCCTTATGGTTTTACTTTCAAATGCAATTGTGGTACATGCTGTAGAATACACTTTGTGGTCTGTTTTTAGGATTGTGTTTCTGACATGTCTGAATCCTACCTGTTTGCCTGTCAGCTAGGTACCAGGCAAATACTGATCGTTCGATTTGAAATCAATCTGAAGAAGACTCTTGACGTCGACTCCTTGGGGATCTGTGTTATCCATTTATTTCCACGAGTCACTAAGCAAGGTGTAAGAAGCTGAAATGTGTCGGGTGGCAGCGCCCGTGTTGTAGGGATGTCTTAGGTTTACCCAACTCACGAGGGATGTTGTGCCGGGTACGGCAGACGCCGCTACAACTTCACCGTCGGAATGTTCTTGTGAATGTGGGGAGTAAAGTGAACGAGAACCTACACTTTGTGTTTTCAAA
This sequence comes from Bambusicola thoracicus, assembly GCA_002909625.1. Taxonomy (NCBI): domain Eukaryota; kingdom Metazoa; phylum Chordata; class Aves; order Galliformes; family Phasianidae; genus Bambusicola; species Bambusicola thoracicus. Next base: position 24,497 of record PPHD01005285.1, on the reverse strand, counting down.
GTAATTATAGCAATATCTTCTGAATGTAGTTTGGAGTAGAGCACACGATCATGCCATAAACTCTGAATATAAAATAAGTATTACTGTTGTTATCTGATATTTCAGGATAGCGAAATTGACGTGAACTTAGTCTTACAGCCTGTTACTTAATGACCTCTACAAGGAAACTGACATTTTGTACAATTAAAGTTGATTGGTCTTATTTCGAAGCGTTGTTTGTTCTTTGTAATAAAGTGGTTGTCCTATCAAACGCATTGTAAACAGTGATGTGTGCGTCTGCTTTTTCCAGTAGGATAGTGCAGAGGAGAGAGAATGTTTGCCTGGGAGGAATGCGGAGGGTTTATCAATGAGCATGGTAAGACTGAGTGTTACTCTTTCATAAGCATTTTTGGTTCCTTTTCGGAACCTTTTTTGGTTCTTAGTTCTTCCCTTTTGGACTTCTTAGTTACGTTATGGTTTGTTCACTTGTTTGGGTTTTTTAATTTCCTAATTGAGGTCTCCCAGTTCCGCACCACAATCAAGTCCTCTCCTGCCCTCTCTACCTGTTCTCTGCCCCTTCTGGGCCTTGGTGCCATGCAATTTGCTGACTGCCCCGTGACAGGACTTTTCAGAATTACTTTTCCATCTAAGCAGCAGCTGTGTTCAGAAAGAATGGCAAAGGGTTTGGTATTGCTTTGCTACGATTTGTAATAAGGATGGGATTTGAAGAAGTGCTTAACATGCTCAGAAGGCTTCTAACATCCAACTCTGCTCCGAATGCCGGAGGCTATGGGCAAGCTCCTCAATTTCTATTGCTGTTGACTATGGGGAGGTCCTGGGGAGAGAAGTACCGTGTTTCAGCTGCCAGATGTGAGCTCCTTGATTGAGGCTGGTTTTGATTTGCTTTATTGAGGGAGCCCTTGCATTGCACAAACATCTGCTTTTAATATATGATGTCATTGCTGAGTTGGTATAGCAGCTCTTTAAAATGAAAATGAAGGCTCAGATATGGTGTCTTCAAAGGGAAATAGAAGAATTTGTGTGTCCCAAATGGTACGTAGTGGTGAGAAAGTTGTGTATCTGGCAGAACTGTACGGTGCTGTGAGCTGCAGGTGAAAGTCATCAACTGGAAATTGCTTCCAAGTGGTACTTAAAATAGACCGTTGGGTGTGTGCCATCCCGGTTCCTTGGGCTTGCCTCTTGCTTTCTTCTGGACCCTGATGTTACTTTATGCGGTCCTGCAGATTTGTTGTTCATGTGTGTAAATCCTCTCATCTTCATCCATCTTAGAACACTGTCAAAGCGGTAGATGCAATTGAAGTGTGGTTTATCAGTGAGTTGGGATTTGGCATGGTATCACAGACCTAGTCAGGAAAGGCCAACTGTGTTTTGGGCTGCATTAAAAAAGGGGGTGGCCAGCAGGGAGAGGGAGGTGATTGTTCCCCTCTAATCAGCTCTTGTGAGGCCCCATCTGGTGGAGTACTGCATCCAGGTCTGGGGCTTCAAGCACAGGAAAGACATGGAGCTCTTGGAGTGGGTCCAGAGGAGGGCCACTAAGATGATCAGAGGGCTGGAGCACCTCTCCTATGGGGAAAGGTTGAGGGAACTGGGATTGTTTGGCTTGCAGAAGAGAAAGCTCCAGGGAAGACTGCATTATGGCCATAGGAGGAGGCAAATGGATGAGGCCGGGCTCTTCTCGGTGATGTGTAGCCATAGGACAAGGAGCAATGGCCTAAAACTTAGACATAGAATGTTCTGTACTAATGCGTGGAAGAACTTGTATACAAGTAAGGGTGACGGAGCACTGGAACAGGCTGCCCAGAGAGATTGTGGAGTCTCTTTCTATGGAGACATTCAAAACCCATCTGGACACCTACTTGTGCAATCTATTGTAGGGTACTTGCCTTGACAGGGTCAGACTCAATGATCTCTTGAGGTCCCTTCCAACCACTGTGATTCTGTGATTAGCAGACTTTGTTAGTACTTAATATCCCTAAGATCTCTAGAAGAATGGGACCTACTATGTACATTGCTTGAGTTGATGCACCTGTATCCAATTTAAGGAATTATGAGCAGAGTTTGAGGCTTAAGTGAGACTGAATGGGCAGTGTCTGACATCTCAGCCATTGCAGGCTTTGGATGCATTTTCCTGCAAGCCTCTGGTAGCAGTCCTGAATGGACAGTCCTAAAGGTTGCCCACTGAACATGCCACTCCTGGCAGACAGCAGAGGAGCAGAAGGCAGGAACATGCACCTGGGAGAGCTAACAGTGAGTGCACAGCACTGGTTTGTGTGGGGCATGGTGAAGTCCCACAGCCAGGGCTCTGCAAGTCAAAGAGCAGCGGGTGAGCTGGAAGTTGCTATGCAACACCAGTTTGGAGTTGCTCCAGAAGAACCAATCCTTTGCTAAAGGGCACCTTATTGACAGTCTTTTGTCAGCCCTCCCATTTGTTCACCCCAGCTGTCTCCAGATAGAGCCATCTCCCACGAGAGTACTGGGAAAGCGGCCTTACATCTCCAGTGAGGTTTGGATTAGTGGACTCGGGTATCTGATTGGCCTTGGATTTGTGGCCAGGGCAGAGGAGTTGAGTGCCCCAGCAACAAAACCCACATATCCTGAATTCCTTTGGTGGTGTGATGCTCTTCTCTTCAGTGACGGGAGCTGAGCACTGATGGGGGTCAATGATGTGCCTTTGGGGTGAGTTCTGAGCCACATCCCACCGCAATTTGTTAGCCAGAAGCCAAACCCTTTCACAGAGATCTGTCCCAGCTGTCTCTGATACTGTAGGAGCTGGACCAGGTTCAGCCTTAGGCACACAGATTCAATTATCAGCCTGCAGAACGCTGCTCTCCCCAACAGATTTAAACCCTCAATAGTTTTCCTTCATACAAATGCAAATCAGGTGTCTCATCGTGCCTGATAAATGGATCCTACTGCCCCGTGTACTGCTGTAAGATATCGCAGGAAATGACCCTGGCACGTTGCCTGGGAGGTTTCTTAGAGTAGGGTTGCTGTCTCCCTCTGAGCTGCTGTGTGCTGCCTCTCGCTGGAGACTGTGATTCAATAAACTTGCTGCAGCTGCCACCAATGTGGAGACCGTTGTGCATATGAGCAAACCACTCATTCCCAAGGGGGTCTGGCTGTGGTTATGAGTGTTAGTGGAATTTGCACTGAGTTTCCATAGAGCCTCACATCAAATTTTTATACCCAGAGGGTCAGACGCAGCATGCAGCCCCTCACCATGCCAATTCACAAATCAATGGGGACACAGATCAATATGCCACTGCGTATTTAATTTGGATAAGGCCCTGGACACCCTCATCTAGCTGTGGTGTTCACTGCAGGGGAGTTGGACTGAATGGCCCTCAGAGGTCCTTTCCAACTCTGAGGATTCTATGAGTCTGAGTGTTTTTCAGCATTTTGAAGGGTGAAAGTGTGAGCGACCGCACCAGAACGGCACCTCTTATTTTCAAGGCAGAGAAAAGGGCCCATGTTCTCAGTGAGGGATCCTGCTACCATCACTCTTCGTTCCACCAAACCTTTTGGAAAAAGGAGCATAAGCAGAACCAGTGCCTGAATTATCAGCATTTACCTTCTTCCTACGGACTGCTTGCACCCAATATAAGACAGTCCCTTACGGCATTATTCATCCCAGAATTGATGTGTGGGACTTCTTTGATTTACAAATAGAAGAAAATTTACTTCACGTCCAAGTGAAAAAAAATCCATTATTTTATTCAGTACAAATTGAAATTGAAAAAAGTCTGGCTTGCGTGATTTGGGAACGCGGCGATTTACAAGCAAGTTTTCTTCTCTCTTTAAATAGAATGGAAGCAGCGAGTCTGCATGACAGCTGGAACGTTAATCACACCCAAAGCTCTACAGAATGAAGAATCTTAAGCTACAAGCACGGCTGCTGCCAGCTCTCATCATGACAGTGAGGCGCTGGGGAAAGGCCCTCGGCTCTCCCCTCTGCTCAGTGTCACCCTGCATTGATTGAGGCAGCTCCTGTGCACATGCACTGGCCCATATGTTCCCCTCCTGCTAAAGGCAAGAGAGGAATCGATCTCTATCCTTCTACAACTGTAGCTACTTACGGCACATTAGCGGGTATCATCTCACAACTGCTTATCTGCCATGACTCACAGCGCACTTACAGGGCGTTTCAAGGAAGACAGCTTTCTTAAGCATCATAGTGATTTTTGGCTACAAGGCAGATAAGCACGGTCAGCTGCTGTTTGGGATGTCCCACCTCACATTTCTCAAACACCTGTTTTAGTGTGCAGCAGAGAGCAGAATCAAGGAATTAAATACAACAGTAAAGATGCGTGCTGATGTCAACAAGGCTGATAAAGGCAGAGCACGAGCTTCCATTGAAAACAGGGCACGGAAGAACTCCAAGTTTAGCTTTCCTCATGACTATATTTTGATTACAGGTATGGTGTTTCCGTGCTTGTCTTTGTACTGGGCCCACTCTACAAGCATCACAAGGATCATTAAGTTAAGGCAGAAAAATTAGTGTCATGGAGAGGTACCTGAGAAAGTCACCGTTTGAAAAGAAGTCTTTGAGTATCATCGCTATTTGTTTCAAGCATCCTTTCTCTCAGCTTCTGGCATAGGCTGCCACTGCTGCCTTGACCTCAAGGAGTGGAGTAGGGTGTGGGAAGGAGCATAGGAAAAAGCAAAACAAAGCAGTACTGACTCCTTTGCTCTGATGATAGTTCATAAACCACGAACTCAAGAGAACTCCTTAACCTCAGCTCACAGAAGAGCAGGCAGAGCAAGAAAGATGCAATTGAGCTCAAGCAAGTGAGTCAGACGCCCTTCACTCCCTTTCTGCACATCCAGCTGCCAAACATCTAGCTTCTCCTTAGCGCTCATCACAGCTTTGCAGCCAAATTTGCAATGGAAAAAAAAGGGTACGGCAGCCTTAAAGAAATTGAATACAAACCAAAGGGGCTCCTCTAGCGATTGTGTTGTCCAGTTGTACATTTAATGAGAAACTCCTTTTGTTTAGAGGCATAGCTGCTGAAGAACGGCAGAGTGCCACGAACCCCATAATATCTGCATGGACTGCCACAGCGTACACTGTGCCTCCCCCAGAGACTCTGCCAGCCTCATGCTGACTTGTAAGAACACTGTTTAAGTCCACGCATACATAAATGTTTTGGAGTAGCACAGAATTGGCTATTTCAGCCTTCTGAGGTAAGATATGGTTGAGATATTTTTCCAGTATGACATGGTTACTTGTTTGTTTAAAGACAAAACCAACAAGAAACGGTATGGCAATGGATTCAAGGTGTGATTTGTTTAAATTAATGACAGGTAAATGGAAGAATAACGATTACATATTAGTCTCTTGCAAGCAGTAGAAAAAAAAATCAGAAGGTTCCAAAAGGCAGGGGATTACTAAACCCACCACCCCTATCCTAACAGGCTAAGGAAGGGCAACTAACAAAAATCACCCACCTCGTTATGAAAGAAACAGCAACGTTACCAAGAACAGTTGGCTAAATATGCAGAACTACATTCTCCAGTTGGAGTTTATTGCAAAACCAGAAAAGAGACAGCAAAGTTGGAGTCCGTCATTCACTGCAGATCCGTACCGCTCGTCCCAGTTTCAGTCACTCGCACATACGCGCTCACACACGCACTGTACACGGAGAGCTGCGAACACGTTGGAGATCCCACAGTCTCACAAGCAACCTGAAGACATCTCAGTAAAAAGTTCAAATGAGGTCTCTTACCACAAGGACTATAAAACCCCCCCACCCCACCCCTCACTACCATAGAATTTCTAAGTTTCGGATACTAAAAACCATACGTAAAAAGGAAGAGCTATTTCAGTAGCACAAAGACCACCTTAAACGTACCACTGTCAGTCTAAGGAGTAAATGCAACTGAAAAAGAATGAAATGAAGACCTGCATCATACGCCACCAGTGTTTTAATTAACACTGCTGATCAGCTCTAAGTCTCTAAACGTAGCGGAGCGTCGCTTGCTTCTGATTTACTTCTAAGTTTCAAGTTACATAAAAAACAGTCGTAGCAATTCCTCTGAGCTGCAGTTGGGTGAGAAAAAGTCCCTTTCAAAACTTCAATAAATAGAATGACGTCTGAAGTTAGCTGAGGTTGTCATGCAAGACAAGTTACATAACCAAGACCAACTCAATCTTTATAATAAAGGCAACTTGCATTCAACAATGAACTTTACCCTTACAATTTTATTCAAAGGGTAAACATGAATTAACCCAACTGTTTACCTGAATTACAAAAGTAACGTGATTCAATATGAAAATAAGAAACTGTCTACAAATCTCTGACAGTAATAAATTGCAATATACAACGCATACAGGAGTTATACAGAGCAACAAACTCTTGTACAAAACAAAAATACTTTAATACCTTTAAAATCCAATTTGTTTCTTTAAAATTATTCATGAAAAAGATTTGAGTCAGAATTCATACCTCAGTTAGTCAAGCTTCGGGTAGCTACATTACAGCTATTCAATATACAAAGAGAGAAATCTCTTCACCAGTCATTAAGACTGTCTTTTCATTAGAGTTGCACAGCTTCTGCATCTCACGTTCCCAGATCCAAAGTTTTCTTCAAATCATGAGAACTGAATTTGCTGCACACCGGAGATCTAGGGAAAGAAATAGAAGCTTACATTCAACTTCACGCCTCTTGAAACAGCATCACCACCAGCAGCCCCGAGCTGTCGGAGCACTGGAATGTCACGGCAGCCACCGAAGTACTAAAAATATCATCAGTTTTTGCCTTTCAGAGCAAGGCAGCTGAGTTAGCGTTTGAATTTTTGCAGCAGAAGGGAGAACAGATGATAGGATACTGTACCTGCTGATACGATGTTGTATAGACCATAACGTTCTGCTGCTGGCCGTCTGTAGTTATTAAGCCTGCTGGCAACTGATTAGCTGAAAGAAAAAGCATTTTAAGGAAGTCAGACAAGAACCATGGGATAACACAAAGCCTTGTTTGAAGTGCGTATTACCTACATAGCATTTAGTTGTGGTATGCTCTGGGCCTGCGGAACAGTTCCTCTCATGACAGCTACCCAGCCATGCTCATTACTGAGTGCAACATATTCCCATCAGCAGTTCAGAACCTAAATTCACCTTGATTTTGCATCAGATAAGCTAGAAGTAAGACACGTATCTGAAGCAGAACGTAGACACAGGAGGACTGGATTTTGTCATCTGACCACCAAAAAAAGCAATCTCCAGCTCCCAGAACTGGGAGTTTGCTTTGTTTAGACATAAGGTTAGCACTTGAGTTCCTCATGCATGCGTATGCTCAGTGAAAAAGTGGTACTTCTTTATAAAAGCTCTCACATGGAGGCAGCTGACCTTATGCTGGATGACTTCAGTGTGCCTTTCAGGTTACCACACAAGAGCTCCGAATTTTAGAGAGGAAAGATGAGGCCAATGAACTGAATAAGAAGTACTTCTGACATTTACAAAGAAAATTCAGGGATGATGCCCTAAGCCAAACCCTTACGGCAATGCATACAGTAAGCTCTGTGACATTCAGAGTAACTACGTGTTGCAACTGTTAGCTGGAAGCAAAGCTTCCAAGTGGAAAGTGAAGTTGTTACATAGCACAGCACTCTGTACATGTAAGAGGCAAAACCCATAAAAATATCAAACCAGTATAAACCTAACAGCTTCAATACGAAAGCTGAAGCTTGTTTTTGCTTACCTTCATTGTATTAACTTTCAAACGCCTAATTTGGCAAGTTAAGAGAGGCTTTAAAGATCGCCACAGAACTAGACAGATGTAAAATCACAGCACCCTTCACCACATACGTTGAACAGCTTAATGTCAGCTCTCTGACCCAGATGTGGTGCAGATCTACGAGGAAGAACTGCAGGCTGTGCTGCAGCAGCACAGCCATTACTGCTGCAGTGAGACCACAGCCCTGAAGGGATCTATAGCTGTGCCTCTACAGGGAGAATTGCCCGCAGCACGTGACACCATCACTCACTTCAAAGAAATCCCTCTCCCCGCCTTTCTGCTACTGCAACATCTCCTTGGGCATCCCGCCAGCACTGACTATTCTCTTCCAAAGCTGCTCTCTTCAAATTAACGCTTATTTCATAGGGCACTCTGAGCCTCCCAGGCCTGGGATATTCAAAAAAGGGACAAGGAACAGATAGATCTTCAGCCTTCTGCCACTTAATGCTATAATGATAATATAATGTCAGATTTGTTGGGACAGATGATCCACAGATGGAACAGGAATCCTTTTTTTTTTCAGTTGTACAATTCTGTGGCTGTGTGTGTGTGTGTTTGTAAACAGACCACAAGCATCTCAGCTGCAAGCCAGGTAAATGAGTTGGGACTGGTTCATGTCTTACTACTTCTGAACCAGAAGAGCTATTCCATAAGAGAATACAGATAATGATTAGGAAATCCAAACAGCAAACTCTTAATTGTTAATTAAAAGAATAAAAACCACATAACAAACAAACAACAAAAATCTTACATCTTTCATTACAATCTATGTTTAAGTGTAGAGGAAAATACTGGCGCTAATGTATGTGCTTAAAAGTCTCCCACAGTTGACAGGAGTTACGACTACTGTGTCAGTATTTCCCACTGTCTTCATTTGGATATAAATTCTGACTGGGAAAAGTCAGAAAAGCACAGGGCATCCTCCAGACTTCTCAAATGGAAGTCTCAGTGGATCATGGGTACAACACAAGTGGCCAGCCCAGAATCTCTTCCTTGGTTAAGAACTGTCATGCCTAAAGGAAGCATTATCTTTAGAAAATTCATAATAATAATGAAAACCGCTAAAGAGTACAACTTACTAAATGCTTCTTCTGTGAGCTCCTCACTTAAACCATCTCCAGTTGTAACTGTTCCCCCAATTCCCTTTTCTCCTTTCATTGCCTGGAGAGAAGAAAACAGATATTCATATTAGAGCACTGTTGGCATGTGATTGCTTAAACAATTCAAGGTTTGGAAGTTGAGCTGGACTTTGAAATCCAAGACCTACAAAACTTGTATTTAAGACTGTGCACGCTACAAGAACACGTAAAGGGCATTTTTTAATCTTAGTCATACTCCTCAGAAACCAAAACTCTGCAAAATTAATACTGTGCAGTTCTAGGAAAGGTTTACAACTTCTGCACAAAGTCAGAGATGTGCAGCAATCCAGAAGCAGCAGCAACCACATTTACATGGAACCACAGAGCCTCAGAACTAGTGACAGTGTGCAGCCTTTGCTCACCAACCATATTCAAGTGCCACCATCATACAACTAGGGGTTGACATTTAAAACCAAGATATTGGATTTCTTTCCCTACAGCAAGGGCTGCAGCCAGAAAGGATATCAGCACAGAAAGCCAAGGCTCCCAGTCATCTGTGTGCAGTTCTTTAATTATGAAGTTTGATGATCTGTACTATTACACACGAACCTGTAGGAAAATACTCAAAATACTAGACTTTTTTTTTTTTTTTTAAAAGGATTCTCTGCAACTGTTTGATGGAGAATAAACACACAGCCCACAAAACAGAAACCTTCATACAGTACCCAACAAAAGAAAGAATGGAGGCTTGAAACTGTTGGCCAGAACTGTCCAAACCATTTAAAAAACAATCTCGATACTCTGCAACCATGGCATACACATCTGCAAGAGATGGACGTTTCAGAAGAAGAGCAGAATAGATCCACTTCAGACTTCTCCAGAAGTACTGCAACTAGATAGGCATCACCTGCTTTAATTAAAGCACACACCGGTGCCATCAAGTGTTGTTACTGCTGTACAGAAGAGGGAAAAGACAGCAGACAGCCGTGCTTCAATTTTTAGACTTCAACTCCTGTTAGTCAGTTAAACACCCTCTTCACAGTCAGCCCATCATAACAAATGATCTCCCGGGAAGTGGAAGCTTCAAGTGCTATCAGCAAATTAAATACCGCTAGTGAGTCTAGCCCTGTTAATTGAAAAACTTGGATTTACAGAACAGAGAACGTCTGAAGAGCATCTCTTCCTACAGCGGTGCCAATTCAGACCTCCCTACTTCACTCACACCAGTAAAGCCTCTTTCTTTCCTCTTTCCATGATTATTTTAACCCTGAACAATTTCTTTATTCAAGATTGTAAGGAAGAGAGGTCATCGGATGAAAATGCCTTTGATTTGGTTACATCTGGTACTTTGAGGTAGCAGAATACAGAGTAAAGAAGTAAGATTTTCCTTGGTCTCCAGATAGGAGGAAGTGGGAAAAAAATCCTAATTAAATTGCTGGAAGGGGGAAAAAAGAGAGCCATTTTCTGCTAGAGAAAGGATAAAGGCAAATGGGTGGGTCACACACCTAGCAGAAATAAAGTATCAGAAGCCAATTAACAGACAAGCAAGAACAAAGAGCAAATTGGAATACCACTGTAACAGACAAGTCTTTCTTTTGAATCATTATTCCAACATGAGAAAAAACTTAATCAGATCCAAAGCCCAAACAGTGGGCATTAGGCCAGATGCACAGAGGATGCCGTCCAGTACAGTTCGATTGACTGAACCCAAAGATCAAATTAAGCATTCTTAATAGGCACTTTTAAAGAATTTAGTGATTTACTTCCATATATATTACAGAAGTATTCAGTGGAAGCCTTAACTACTTTGAATCAGCAAGTCTAACCAAAATGCTTGCTTACTCTCTTCTCTTGAGAGCTTCTGGAACGTTTAAAAATGCTACATTAGTCCCTATTGTTCCCTGACAATTGCTGTGAGATACTGTGCAAGTTAGCCATTACAGAATTATGACACAGGGCTAAGAATAAACACAATCGGGTCAAATAAATGAGGAAACATTGAAGTATAGACCAACCTCTCTGAATTTTTGGAGGTATAACTTCAGAGGCTCAACATAGCTATCAAATCCCAAGGTAGACATGGCAAAGAGAATATCCTCCCCATTGATGGTCTTTCTTTTCTCTTGGTGACACCTCTCACTTGCTTCTGACGTTATAAAGCTGATGAATTCACTTACACACTCTTGCACACATTCTTTTGCATCCTTAGCAATCTAGAGAGGAAAAGTATCACAAAATGATTAATTAATATATGAGAAAACTAGAAATAAATAATCACAAATAAGAAGATTACACTAGATAGTAATAAAGGAAGCATCCCAACATCTGGTGGTAATACCCATTTAGGCAACTATATGTGAGATAGCCACTGGATGTCATCACTACTCTATGTAAGCACAGCTGTAACGATTTGAAATGAAGTTTTACTGTTTCGGCAGAACTGTCAGCATCTTCTGAACTCTTAATTGTGCTCTGTACCAAGTTACGTACATACAGATGCATATCAATATTGTGCCTGGATTTGCTTACCCGGTCCTTTCCTTCAAACCTGTTCATTACAATGTCACAGCCCACTTACACCTTCCTTTCAACAGACCCAGCAGTTCCAACCCAGTGCAGTATGTTCTCACCAACCTGGCCATGACGAGTATTTCTACCCTGACAGGATTCAGGGACTGAAATACATGCCTAGCAGCAAGCTCCTCTAGTACTTTAGTATTCCTGTATACATTTTCCAAATTCAGCTGAAGAAACACATGCCTCTGGCAAGAAGTAAATATATTTATTTGATTATGCTTTTCAGCTGGACAAAATAATTTACTTCACTTAAAATAACAGCAAGCATTGCTCAAGATTATTAGGGAAGCTGACAGAAACCAACTGAAGGATTATAATAATTAAGATCCTTATTCTTCACATGAGAATAACCTGTTTGTATTTCCCTTAAGATAAGAAAGTGGTAACTATGCAGGATCTTCAATTCCTCTGATATTTTCAGAGGAATAGAGCCAGATTTTCAGAAGTACTCATCAGCCAACAGCTTCCCTTGCAGCTTTTCAAAGACCTCCCTGATTTTTCAAGAGGGTTTGGCATCCCATATGCTGAATTCTTGAGAAAATTCTCATCTCGATTGCTAAAAATTTATGACAATATGGACCAGTGAAGAAATTTTCACAGCAAAGATATAAATGTAACACCCAGATTTCCAGAAAGCCCTGAACACTGTGAAAGTACGAGCAGATGCAAGAAAATTATGCCTTGCTTCTATTTGAAGGAATGTCAAAAAAAAAAGTAGTCAGCTTTAGCTAGAAGTTAAAACAGCAAGGAATAGGAGCCCTGCAGGGTTCTAACATAAACAGGTAGAACATTCAAACTCTTATCCTACTGCCAGCTCAGAATTGACTTAAGAATCTATTCTTAGAAGAAAGAAATAAAATAAGTCTTCCAATACCTGGCCTTGCTTGCTACATGGTATAAAGCAGGCTCCTAGCCTTCTATTGCCTGAATCTTTACATATCCAAATGCTAAAATGACCAAAGTGTTCTCTTTCCTTCAAGAAGAGAAATGGATTCTTATTTCATCCAAAAAGTTCCACTTATTCCACATTTTAAACAATTCCAGGCAGAAAATTACTTTTTTTTAGGACATAATCCCATAGAAAAAGTTCATATTGATATGGGATTGTCACCAAGTCTGACCCGTTACGACAACATCAGACGATAGATCTTTGAAAAATAACGCCCGTGAAAGCCCTCTAGGAGCCCTGCTGCAGCTCCTGTAATTATGGAAATTACTAAAAGCTTTCTGAAACCTAAAAAAAAAAAAAAAAAAAAAGGATTTGATCTCCACTGCCTCCTGTCCAGAGAATGTTGCTCTGCCAGCTTCAGTTCACTCAGAGGAAGGAACAAAACCCAGTGCTAGATTTTCTTTAGGAGATGAGAGTATTACCTTTCCTGTTTGGGGTATGGCGTTTTTCATTATCCTTGCCACGTTTGCAATTGGAAGATAGATATCTTGTTCTCTGAAACTCTCTTTTGAACCATTTGTATCTTCATGATCATTCATGCTGTCCTCTGCGTCTGAAGAAGTCAACAGAAATTGTATTTGATAGACAACAGGCAATAAGTACGTCAAGTTTAAAAATCTTAAACGGAAAGATTTAAGACTTTTGAAAGCCCACTGTATTAACAACGTAGAAAAAAACTAAAATGAAAGCATAAAAAAACCAAACCCACAGATGACAGATATAATACCACAGTACCTTCATGTGCGCTTGGTACCATACTTATCTCATTATACACAGAAATGTCACGTCAAAACAAAAACTCTTTCCTAGAATGGCAAGGTTTTTGTCATTACCCCCAGGGACTCAGTATGAACACTGATAACTCCCAAACCTACCTTCAGACTGCAGGAAAAATGCTTTATATAGTAAGGCATTATGAATACAAACAATTATCAATTCTTAGCTTGGAAATGACACCAGAGAAGTTAGCAAGAACTGGAATGAAATTATATAGAAACAAAAACAATAGCATTTACATTTCTTACCATCGTGAGGCTGTATCACGTAGTGACTGCCACCAATGTAATCTCCAGCAATTCCTAACTGAGAAGCATCCGTCGTGGAGCTATCACCATCCATCTAAAAACAGAAGCAGCAATGCTTTCAGGTATGTCTGTTATATGCTAAGTGAAGCTACTGCTGGAAAACAGTGCTTTAGTAGACCTACAACTATGAGAACCAACTGCTACAGCCCAAATATTTTGGTATTTGAGAAGTCTGGTTGTCGCTGTGCTTTACTGATTGCTTTGACTTTGAACAGTCCTTCAGATGCAACATAGTGAAGAGCAATCCTTGCCGCTATTTCTCATTCATACAAAAAAGCTAAGTTAAATAACTTAGTTAAAGAGAGGTAGCTTCATGTATTCCATTAAAACAAAGGTTAGCACTTCCTAATAACAGTTTTGTTTTTATTTCGTAGGGTTTTTTGTTTGTTTGTTTTTAATTACAACCCATAGCCCAACCCCAGATCAGCTATCAGGGCCAAGCATCTTTATGGTTGAAAAAGCAAAATCTCAGGCAATCAGATTAAACTGCAAGATCACAATAACAAGTGAAGTCCTTAAAAGCAGTCACTCCCCTTATCTTGCAAATAACAAAAAGTGGAGTTCCATTCTTTATTCTTTCAGTAGGAATTACTAAAGCCACCTAGGACTATTCATACAGCAGTTCAAGATGCTTCTGACATTATTCTCCAAGTCCAAATCCCAACTACTTTTCAGCTGCAAGTCTGAACTCAGTTAAGTCTGCAAAATATAAAGCCCAGGGCAAAGTGTTAGTGCTTCTAACATTAAAAGTAGTTAAAATCGTTTCTTGAAGCTTCCTCAGAAATTCAGCCAAAGGCAGAGGTCGTGTGCAGAGCCATTTGGGTCACATACCGCATGTACTGACAGCAACCTCACATGGCTCTTGCAATAGGTTGACCAGAACATGTTGAGGCATCTGTGTCTCTAACAGACCTTGAAACTCAATCCCAGCCCACTGGATGCTGTACCTACACTTCTACTACAAAGTGCCCCCTTCACTTTCCATCACACTCTACTCAAACAGCTTTTCCTCAAGCTGACAAACTTTCCCAAGCCAGACCTCAGGCCCACCCCATGTCCTCACCCTCCTGGTGGCACCAGTCACACCCAGGTGTCTCACAAATCATGCTTTTTCCCTCTGCTTTCCCTGCTCCTGTCCTGCTTCTCTCCTCTGAGCACCCTTCTTTGCTCCCCTCACAATGTTCCTACATGATGGCCAATAACAAGTCCTCTCCTAGAGCCTTTGGAGACTGGTTCAAGGTTCAGTAGGTTGAAATGCTGAGACAGAGGGATGCCAAAGGAGCCCTGCTCCCTTCCCTGGAAAGCTCCGTCCAGGAGGCACCAATCATGCTTCAACAGAAGTCCATGAGATGCCTTGCCCTTCTCATCTGGGCACAGCTGCCCAGAGACGCTGATGGTGCCCCATCCCTGGAGGTACTCAAGGTCAGGTTGGATGGGGTCCTGGGCAGCCTGAGCTGCTGGGCGGCAACCCTGCCCATGGCACAGGGTTGGGATGGGTGGGCTTTGAGGTCCCTTCTAACCTAAGCTTTTATAATTCTACAAAACTAGGGCTGACAACAGGTGCACTTCGAAAAGGACTGTTGTAGTAGCATCAAGTACAAGCTTGACTCTGAATCTCCAGCATTTATAAACTTGAACAACCTTGACTTTTTTCTTGTTGATGCCTTGAAAATCAACTTTTGCAGAGCATTTAATTCCCATAAATCTCAAATATCACTTTTCTGCTTTTGTTTTCACCTATGTAAAATTGTAATGATGCTGCTTCTAGAAAGTAAAAAAAAAAAAAACTGTTGGAAGAAGGGGCTCCCAGCGTGTGCAGAATTCTTTCCACGATGGCTCAGAAACTTAGAGATAATTTTGAGCACCTTTCCACACACAGCACCAGATTTCCCTTCACCTCAGCCTTTCTTGGCTGTGGATGCCACACATTTCTGTTAACGCTTTGCTCTTTACCTGCTCGCTCTGTCATCCCCGTTCTATGCCCCAAGAGGCAGCAGAGGAGGGGAGGGAAGAAGGCATTTGACTGTGCTGTGGTCACTGCCAACAAGAGCCTGCAGCTCCCATTGGCCCGGAAGAGGGTGAGGGTGAGACAGGCTTGTGCTATTTTTACACCTCCCAGGAATATGAGAAACCTCTCTCAAATCTGAGCTCTGTGGCTGCAAGGGCTGAGGTTTTGCTTACAAGTGTTGAAGCAACATCCGGTGCCATGCTCGGCCACAGACACACGTGAAACCTGAGCAGGCATTCACAGCAGCATTACATAGTTGGATGCAGCCGCAGAACTTGCTCAAAGGAAGAACTCTTCTACCTCTTCTCCAGTGCACAGCACTGCCCACTGCTTCCTGTAAAGTACTTCTGGTCCTTTCTGATGGGCTTTTACTTCACACACAGCAGCTCTGCCTGAAGAAGGGCAGCACCTTAAGCTTTACCTTCCTCATGCCAGGTGTCACAGCAGTCTGCTTTGTCTGTGTGCTGCAGCCTCTTTGTAAGAAGACTTCACTTCTCAGTTTTCCAGTGCCCAGAGTTTGCTTACTCGGCTCACTGTAACAATGAAAAGGTACCACCATCCTGAGCATCAAGAACATCAAAACTGCTATTGCCCTTCCTCAGAACAGCCACACCACTCTTCCTTCTTTAATTCGAAGTGCTTATATTCTGTTGTCTACTAAATCCCAAAAGCTGCTTCCAAAATTCATTGGGGATTTTCTGGTAGTCTCGTTCTCAGAGCTCAGTTTCAGCTCTGGTCCCTGTTCAAATTTAACTCAGAATTATGGACTCCACAGATCCTGAGTGTGAAGTTTATTCAGCCCCCGTTCTAGTTGAAATGCCTTGAGGTTCCCCCACAGCCTTCTATGAAGCATGTCTTAAGATACTACAATGGGATAGCTCACCTGTTTCTGCCCACCCATTCTGCAAGCTGCCCCCCCTTATCCTTATGGCCAAGTCCCACTAACATTGCTCAGGAAACTCCCATTGCTTTCATCAGCCCTACTTGTCTTCAAAGGACAATTCTTGTTTGAATCTCTTCTCAAAGCCCGCTGCATCTCTTGGTACTTTTGACCTCATTAGATTAATGCATTTTTCAGGTACCATATTTGCTTTTGTTCTCTTCTGTGTCCACATTTCCATTTCTACTTACGTGCCATCTGATAATTGCAAGGCCATGTGCAGGCAAGGCTTTTTTTGAGTGCAAGCTTATCACCACTGCAAATCAAAACCAGCAATTAAATCAGCAGAACTGAAAGGAAAGGCTTGCGCAAAAGAAATAAGCAGATCTGTCTCAGATAAAGCAAACAGGCATTGACAGCTTGATACATACTGAAATTATTTCTGTGGTTATTACTGCAAGAAAGGCTTTTAAGACAACCATGGCACAGCAGATTATGGGCAGCGTAACACCTTTCTGCACAGCCCAGTCCCTAATGCAGAAGCATGGGATAATTCAGTTATCTCACAGTGAATACAATTACTTGTGCAGGTATTACAGGTTCGGCTTCAGACCGTCAGAACTCAAGTAGTCACTTGGATCACCACTTATTTAATAGCCAGCTTATCCCAGCTCCCACAGTGCATAACCACATAACCTAATGCTGAGAAAATACTGCTGCAAGTACAACGTTTCTAATTAATTGCCTTTTTAAAAAGGAAAAGCTCTCAGTATCACTGGATTGCTCCATGAAAAGGCTAAGAATCACAGAATCATTTAGTTAGAAAAGAGCCTTCAGATCACCAAGACCAACCATGCATTCTGCCTGCCCCCGGTACCCCTAATAAAGGAGACCATTACCAGGGAGATACAAATTAACAGCTCAGGAAAAGTAACACCAGACATATTTTGAAAGGGAAAAGCTTCAGATCAAAGACATCAAAGAAAACTCAATGATGAGCTGAAAGTGATTGCACGTACAGGTTTACACTACCATCTGGTAGGAAGTTTTCTGGAGGACGCTTAAAAAAATATGCTTCTGTCAGCAGCCCACAACTCACACTGTTCCTAGAATACATCTACACAGAACCGATAAATCCTCACTACCCTGAAGTAAATCTTGCATCCTGCTTAGTCTTAAAAGCTCTCCTACAGAGCAGTATCTGCAGCTCTGCTAAAGGGTAACTCTGCAGCAATGCAACCCTGAGCTGCTTGCGCTGAGAGGATGGCTCTGACACTTTTGTCAGCATAAAAGGGGAAAACGGAATAAAAGCTAGCAAGAGTTTGTCTTCACAATTACCTGATACGTTTGCAAAACTGGTCTCTCAAGGGAAACCAAGTACCTCTTTGGCTTCAAGCACCGTGCAGTATTTATGTAGCTCATCTCCCTCCCAGAACTGCTACCCCACATGAGGGACAGCAGAAAATTCTGTGCCACGAACTGAAGAATGAGGTGCTTTCTACGTAGCTGCCATGGGAGCAGGACAGATAAGGTAACTAAAGGTATAGGCAGTTAACTGTATCAGCCACCGTAGTTGTATTTTGTCACCAGCCCTTACCATAGGAGACGTAAACCTGAAAAGCAGCACCTGACATCCAGTGGGGACAACAAGGTTTTATCCGAGCTTTCTGCACCCTCACTTGCTGTACCTACAGAGAAAGTTTTTGATTGAAAACACAGTATTAATTCCCTTTTATTGTTAGTGATTTCTGAAGAACTGAATCTCCACTGAATTCTCACCTGGCAGCAAAGCCTCCCACAGCAGGAAACGCTGCCTGGTAAATGCACCCACGGGCACAGGGCATCACTCCAGCACATCCGCAGAAATGTAAAGCTAAAACCCCTTGGCACACATCTAGAACACAAACAGATGCCGCCCTGCCTCTCCCAATCTCAAGTTCCTCTAATCTCTCACACACAACATTTTCTGCAACAGCAGAATGGCATCAGGAGCAGCAGACTGATGCTGAGAGGACCTGACAGCTTCACTAACGCTCCTTAGCAGTACTTCAGGCTGTACTGGTTTCCTCCCTCTGGACAGCTGTGAGGAAACCTCTCCCTTATGAAGCCCAGCATGGCCCACCCACTCTTCCACACTCCCACATCTATCAGTATAACCGGCAGTAATGTCAGACACACCACGGCCCATCTCACCAGTCCTAATGTCCTGGGCCACAAGTCAGTGGAAGCTGAGCAAGAAGCTGAACAAGGCAGTGGCACTGAAAGGACTCAGCCTCAGCAGCTCCTTCCTGCTGCAGCACTGACTGTAAGCACTGTGCTGTGTTTCCATATGGGGTTTTTGGTGCTTCCGTAGCATCTTTGGTGAAAAACTAAGCATATCTGTTTATTAAAGTACCAAACTGTAAACCCTGTCTTTTTCATTGGTGAATTGGTTATGCTTTTCCTTCATTGTGGCAGCATGTCAATTAAGTGTTAAGAACAGTTTCTTCCTCTCCAGCTGCAGGACCAGGAGTTTATACAAAGCTGGTTCAGGACAGGCCACTATTTTCAGGCAGAATCCTCACACTTGCTAACAATTTCTTTCCTTCCATTAATGCCATTTATAAGTGTCGCTCCATACATGTGTACATTGTGACTACTTGCATGTTTTCCCAGCATCATGGCACTTTCCAAACTCCATATTTCTCTGAAGTACTACGTCAAAAATCACATCTGAAAAGCCAAGTTTGAAGCATCAGCTGAAAAGAGCCTTGCAAGCTTCCTTCTTTTCCTTCCACTCATCCCCACCTTCCCCTCCCCCCTCAATTTTGTTGATGAAACAAAAGAAGATATGACTACAAAACAGTTTTACAGCATTTCGTGTTTTGGATCTTCATGGTATCTTGGAAAATTTCCCTCTCCCCTCCAAAAATAAAGAGTTCTGCACACTGTCTCCCTTCACGTAATCATTACTACAAATAAGAGGTTCTGTACTGAACTCTGAACTGCTGTAATTGTCAAATATTAAAGCCTGAAGAGTAATATTCCATGTTCTTGGCTTCTTTCAAATATAGCTTCGTGGCTGTCAATGCTAGCAGCCAAGGCCATATATAATCACCTGCTCAACGCAGAGCATGAGGAGCAAGCAGAGACCTCAGAGATAGCGATTCAGATTAAATCACCTCAGACCTCCCAGGGAATTACAACTGGATTCCTCCCTGTGCCATAGGCCACACAAATAAAAACAAGTAATCACTGACCTTATTGTTAAGAACACCGTGCTAATGATTATACATAAACATCACTTCTCCACTCCTGCAGGTCAATTAAAGCCAGGCTGTGAGTAATGCCCAAAGCAGTACCTTCCACTTAGCTTTTTGCCACTGCTTCGTCTGGGCTTCTTTTAACAAAGCAATTTTTCAAAATGCATTTTTAATTGAAGATAACTTCGATCTAAATCAAACAATGTAATGGCGAGACAGGCACAGGCTACTCAACCAAAGGATGCCATTTAAGGGCTGAAATCCAGGCTTCCACCTCCCTGCCCGCCTAGAAGCGCTCAGGTCGCTACCCTCCCCAAACCAACCCAAGCCCACTAGGTAACTTTTACATGAGAACAAAAACTTTTGGGCTAAGCCTGAAAGAGATTGGAAAAGCTAGAAGCCTACTGGTGTTCTGTGTTCTGTCATATTACAATTTCACTGGGATGTGTAATACATAATTCTTTCACCTTGTGTATCTTAATAGCTGCAGAACTATCGCTAGAACAGGTGATAGTTTTCCCTTCTGCTCTGACTGCCTATGAACAACTCTCACAATCTTGCTCCCTCCAGGATCACCGACTGCAGTTTCTGGACAGAGCAGCAGCTGGCACACAGGGGTACGCCAGTGAAAAGGGTGACCTGCTCACTCGCAGCACCTACGACAGCTGTACAGGTAGACACCTAGAAAAGACAGGCTTCCACCTCCCCCACCCGTCTCTGTGGTGCTGGTTAACCCGCCGACCCCGCTCGGTCCGCAGCCCGGCGGGCCGATCGATCTCGCTCCCTGATGTCGCGCCCTTCGGTGATGCAACAGCACACACAGCGGGGCAGGGGAGGGAAACCCTATTTACACACACAGCCTCCAAGCGCTTTCCTACGCGCTTTCTCACTCCACCACACGCCTGGTCGGTGGTCACCTTTCATTCCTCGCTCTCAGGCGGAACGAGACAACGTGCTCCCAAGCGTTCAGCAACTTTATTGTCAGCCACCTCGCCGGGCAGCGCGGCCGCTGCAGCGGGGCGGGAAAACACCCTCCCCGCAGCACGCCGCCAGGCAGCCAGCAGCCCCGCTCACCCCATCCCGGCTGCACCGAGCCGCTCCTCGCGCTCCACGCCCGCGCAACGCTCCTTCGCGGACCGCGACCGCGGCGGCGCGGCTGCTCCGCTCCGCGCCGGGCCCGGCGCGGCGGCCATGGGCGTGGTGTCGGGACCTCCCGCCGCACCGCGGGGAGGGGGGCACAGCGGCCGGGCCGCAACAAAGCGGGGCCCCCGCCGTGCCGGCCGCGAAACCTCCCCACGCCGAGAACGGGGCCCCGAGGCCGCACGGGGGGAGTACGACCACTCGCGGCCCGGCCCGCGGCGGACACGGCCGCGGGGCAACCGCGCTCCCGCCTCCGCCTCCCCCCGCCTAGGCCGCAAAATGGAGCCGGAACAGGGGGGGGCACCTCCCCGCCGAGACGGGGGCAACCGCCGCACCGAGACCCCCTGCCGCCGCCGCCTCGCCTCTCTCCCCACCCGCCTCTCTCTCTCTCCCCTTCCCGATCCCCGGCGCCCGCTCCGCTTCCCCGGCCGCGCGGCCCCGCTCCCTCCGGCCGCACAAAGAGGCGGGCGAGCAGCCGATGGCGGCGGGGCCCGGGGGCTCCTCGCCCCCCACTTCCTGGTCCCCGCGGCGGCGGCGCGGCGGCGGCGCCGGGGCCCGAGGAGGGAGACGGACATTTCATTCGAGCCTGCAGTGGAACCGGTTACCAATCATTGGCCGGAGCCAGGCACAAACCTCCAGTGCGGCCCTGGTTGGCTCCCTCCGCAAATCGGCTGTTTGGTTGGACAGAAAATGGCTGCGAAGGAACCAGTCCCAGCGCGGAGCCCCGCTTCCCGCAGCCGGCCTGCCCTCCCTCCGCGCCGCCTCCCCGCCACGCGCGCCGGCTCTTCCCCTCAGCGCGCTCCCTCCCTCCGCGCTGCCGGCGCGGCCTTCCCGGCCCTGCCCGCCTCCTTTATGGGGACGGAGGCACCGGGCGCGGGGCTGGGGGGGCGCCCCCGGGAAAAGGGGTCTCAGACCTGTGGTGCAGGGCTGCCGTTGCTGCTGTTTGGTTGGTTGTTGGTGGAGGCTTCTCACAGCCTGCCTTGGCTGCCCTACACCTGCCCTTGGCTCATCGGTTGAGAGGAAAATAAATCATGTGCCCCCCCGGTGACTTTGCTGCCTTCCTCATCACACACAGACTGAGAAAGAATCACAGAATCGTAGGGGTTGGGAGGGACCTCTAGAGATCACCTAGGCCAACCCCCGGCTAAAGCACGTTCCCCACAGTGGGTTCCGCAGGAAAGCATCCAGGCATGTCTGGAGAATCTTCGTAGAAGGAAACTCCACCACCTCTCTGGGCAGCTTGTTCTATCACCCACACAGTAAAGGGATTCTTCCTCATGTTTGTATGAAGCTTCCCATGTCGGGGTTTGTACCCATTGCCCTTTGTTCTGTCACTGCACACCACACCACCGAAAGGCTAAGAAAGATGGGGTCACTAAAGGAGGAGGAAGGCCCACCCTTGGTCCCAGCCATGTGGTAGAACAAAGCCTGGGGGGAGGGGTTCTGTGGCTCAGCCTTGCCCTTCCCTCTGCAGAAGTAAAATCCCACTGCAGACCTGGAAGGATCCCCTGGTGACACGGCCTGGTGAGCCTGGTTTCCTCTCACCTTCAGATTTTGTTTTAGTTCTTAAAATTACAGGCTGCTGGGTGAAGATGATGGGCTGGCTTCTCCTCTGAGACTTATAAACCTCTCTGGTGAAGAGTTTATATGAAACACTTCATAATCCACCAATCCACCATTTACTGGAACCAGAGAGTGATATTCTGTCAAGCAAAAGCAGTCAGAGACATTCCACACACCTGCTGCCAACAGCGTCTGTGTGCAGCCTCTACAATGGAAGTAACAGGAATAACTCGGGAGTCTGAAGTATTTTACCTAAACACATGAAATTCATGTTTCACAGCGGCCTGTGTTAGCATTCCTCTTCCAGTTAATGCATAAACATGTTCCTCTGCAAGTTTTCTTCTGGTGTTTGAATTTAAACAAAGCAGAACTTGTAAACCTTATAAATCTTATAAAGTTCCACTTGTTTTTACGTAAGAATGTTCAATAAATCAGAAAGATTCACACTCGCTCAGAATGTGCATGGGTTTGGACTGAGTTTCAAATCTAAATGGAAACATCAAAAGAGACAAATTCTGCACGGCCTTGGGTTTTTACTGCAAATGCTATATAGGCTTCATTCTGCCTCCTGGGTACCGTGAGCGGTATAATTAGTTAATTTTTTTTGAAAATGCCTGGAAGACGTAAAGTAATAAAAGAACATTCACTAACTGCAGGGCCTTAGGGAATACATTTCCCCTCTATCCGTGTTATAGCTTGTGTACACTAAGTATAATACCACGACAGTACGGCATTCGTCTTGC
This sequence comes from Bambusicola thoracicus, assembly GCA_002909625.1. Taxonomy (NCBI): domain Eukaryota; kingdom Metazoa; phylum Chordata; class Aves; order Galliformes; family Phasianidae; genus Bambusicola; species Bambusicola thoracicus. The sequence continues at coordinate 1,497 of PPHD01005285.1, read as the reverse complement.
TCTGCGGTTTCAAGATCTTTCTATGGATTCTCTCATCTCAACCCGGAATTTCACAAGCGAGGGGGAAGACAAACACTGACATTAATGCAGGTTCTTCAGGGCATGGAGTAGGTGGTGCCCTTGGCTTTGAACAGCTCCGCTGACATTTTGATTGAAAATGTGGCCCTCAGGTCTTATCACTGTATGCTTTTCAAACTCAAAGCAAAAAATACTGTTTTTTGTTTGTTTGTTTGTTTGTTTGTTTGTTTTTTGCCTGTGATAGTTTTGCTGGCATTTATAACTATTGAATTGACGAGAAAACTACTTCTCCAATGATTTTATTCAGAGCTTTTTGTTTTGTGTTGTTTTGTAGGGCAGGATAATGGGAACAAGCTCTCACTGTTACTGTTGACAGAAGAGAACTCAGTAGTTAAATATGTCAGCCAGCTGAAGCCAGAGGATCCAAGACAAAGTTACTCTTTACATACATTTTATCTCATGTTTTTCCATTGGTGACAGCTTCTATCACACCTTTATTGTGCGGTTTTTAATTGGCTAAAATATCTTACCCATATGCTAAACACATTCTCAAGCTCCATATATTTGCAAGATGGTGTGTTCTATTCATGCTATATATCTTAAAGATGTGCATTTCAGCATACAAATCTGCATTTCCCACGTGTACTTTATTAGGGGTGTTTTGTGTGAACCTTGCTATATCATAGAATCATGGAATCTTTTGAGTTGGAAGGGACTTTTAAGGGCATCTAGTCCAACTCCCCTGCAATGAACACGGACACCTACAGCTAGATCAGGGTGCTTAGAACCCCTCCAGCCCCCTTTAGCTATTGAAAGGCCATTATCACCTGACATAATGCTTGCTGCTTTGTTATCTAACTGCTTATCAGTTACAGTCTCAAATTCCTTATCATGTCATTTAGACTTTATATTTTCCAGAACTGAATATAGTTCCTCTTGTCTGCAGTGCATTCTTTATATTCTGTGGCCAATCTGTTTCTCCTTTTAGATCAGCTCAAATTCTGTCTTCAAAGAAAGAGAAGAATGTTCAGGAGAAGGTGGAGTTAACTGCAGTAAGATGTAAGAGAGAGTTGAGTGAGGTTGTGATCTATACTGTGTGAGGCTGGCACTGGTGTTTGAAATTTCTGCTCTGCTTAGTAGGTGTTAGCTATGAAACCTGTCAAACTGTGATACAGGTGTTACTACAGAACTTTCTTTAAACCAGGATACATCAGTCTGCTCCAGAATGTGCCTTACTTGTGCTCTGGGCTCTGTCATTTAAAGAAGCGTGTGTTTGGAATAAGAAAACACAGTTTTTAGAGAAATAGCACTACAAACTCCATCAGGCTTCAGGAATTCCTTTTCTTTCTTAACAGTGACCTTTCTAATGCTTGTTATCTGCTCTTGTAGATGAGAGCATTCTTATTTGTATCAGGCAATGCTAATTAAAAGAAGATACTTGGAAGATTCCACTGAGCCAGGCAGTGCTGCATGAAAAAA